>WSFP011521820.1:0-12478 GCA_009831015.1 Picea engelmannii | reverse complement strand
AGGGTAATATCGAATAATGTAGTGTAATGAGATGTTGGGTTGATGAATTTTAATTCAATAGAACATAATGAAGGGAAGGGCAATGAATGGTTAGGTTAACGCCTTGGCCAAGCTAAGACTAAGGCTTAGGGGGCTCGGAATGACTAATGGATGTAATGTCTGATGTTTAAGCTTATGGACTTGCAATTGGTGAGGGAGAATGTTGTGGCATACCTATGTCTCTAAATACTTGTTTATAAATTCCGTAATTGTAATATATTGTTGAAATATAAATCGTGTTGCTTGTACCATATAAACCAATTGCAAGGTTAGAGTTGAATGTATGACCATTATTTTTATTTCAATGTTATTGTAATTAGAGATGAAATGATGTGGTTATCTTATTGTAAGGTTAGTGTAATCTATTGATAATGATAAGACATACTTAGTGGAATGTCCTGGATTTACGTACCATAAACTACTCAAAGTTAGTAAATGAGGGTTTTTGATTCATTGATTAATGTGGAACTTGGGTGTTCATTGTCAAAGTCCTTGTCACGCGCCATCCGTAAGGGGCGTAACCGTTCTTCTCGTTTATGTCATACTTGATTGAAATCAGTTAGTCGTGCAGTCTGCTTATGTTAGGCGAGGTATAGACCCCTCCTTGTAGCCTTAGTGCTTATGTCGATGTGCTTGATTTTTCTGTGTAAAGGATCCAATGCCGTATCAAGAGTCTCGGGCCCTTTAAAGGCAGGGTTTCCACTCTTGCGACACACCTGACAGAGATTACTAGTTTATTCTTTTGCAGTCGGCCAGGAGCCTGTCTAATATTCTTTCGAGAAGACATAAGACTAAAAGCCCTGCTTTTCTGTGTAGGAATAGTAACTCTACTGATTGATTCTTCCTTCTGTGACTGTACTGTACTTAACACCCGGTGTCGTTTACTGATTATAGCTGATAGTTGTACACCTTATGTCTAGGGGCATTATTACTTGTTATCACTGTGATATGTCGGAGTCGTCTTGTTGTGTTCGTCTTGCTTTTGTCTGGTTCTAGGTCGGGTTACTATTTTCTGCCTGAGCAGTCGGCGAGGAGCCTGTCTAATCTTCTTCCGGGAAGACATAAGACTAAACGCCTTGCTTTCCTGTGTTGAAATAGTAACCCTAACACCATGGACTCTTCCCTCTGTGTTCTTACTATGCGCCCCCAGGATGACTTATTGTTGTGTTGTGCGCCTTCTGCCTATGGTCGTATTTTGTTGCAGTTTCTCATTGAGTGCCTTCAGTCTTCTTGTGCTGAACTTCGTGGTTGCGTCTTGTTGGTTGTCGAGTGGCGTCATACAGTTAAGTGTTTTGTTACTTCTACACGCACGCACACATCTTAAAGAAAAAAAAAACAATTTTTCACCTATTACTAGAATGGTTGTCATAACGAGGAGGACGATACATATGGTATCAGAGTTGGTTCGACCCGCGACTTGGGATTCGCTATGGCTTCCGTTGACATGATTATGTTTGATTATTCTGTTGTTGATCAAGTTGATTGTGTGTGTGCAGGTAATCATGGTTAGAGGACACCGCAGAGGCAGACGACGGGGTGCTAGGGGAGGAGGCGTGACGCCTCCAGCAGCATCCACGCCTGAGGAGTCTAACCCCTAAGGAGGCGAACAGGTCCTTGGACAAGAGCAGATCGCAGTTGCCGATGTTGTGGGGATGATGAGATCTTTCCAGTGCATGTCCGAGGCGTTGATCAGCAGATTGGACAGAGATGAGGCCAGGGCGCCGACACCTGCTGAGATTCCGTCACGCGCACTAGCCGTTACTGGTAGCATTCACCGTGAACTCGAGAAGGTGAAATTTCTCAAGTTCTTTGGTGCCCCGGACGGCGCAGCTGCCGAGGCATTGTTGGATAATATGGCGATGTGCTTCGCACTTCGTGATTATACCTCCAACATGAAGGTCCGCATGGAGGTCTTTCAACTGAAGGGGAGCGCTCTTCTATGGTGGACGACGCTCCTGCCACAGCTAAACATGGTCGTTGAAGACGTGTCATGGGAACTATTCGAGGAACGGTTCCGAGAGAGGTATCTTTTTGAGGAATTTATTGAGCGTTAGCTCAATGAGTTCAATGCATTACGACAAGGAGGTTGTACAGTACCCGAGTACGAGGCACGTTTTATGGAGCTGCTCCGGTATGCTCTGCATCTGAACACTGAGAATCTCAAGGTCAACAGGTTCGTGTTTGGCCTTAACGGCAGCCTGCGTGCAAAGGTTAGGATTCTGATGCCTCAAACCTTGAACGATGTTGTCCAAAAGGCCCTCATAGCAGAGGAGGAGATTATCAGTGGGGGTCAGACCAGGACTCCAGCGAGACCTGCAGGGCATGGTTCATCTGGTAC
Organism: Picea engelmannii; assembly: GCA_009831015.1. NCBI lineage: Eukaryota > Viridiplantae > Streptophyta > Pinopsida > Pinales > Pinaceae > Picea > Picea engelmannii. Next base: position 10,101 of record WSFP011521820.1, on the reverse strand, counting down.
GCCGCAGCAGCAGACACCAGTGAGACACACGCTGAGGTATCATGGCTTCCAGAGGGGATCCACTTTTTCTACACCACGACGACCGTCGCCTCAGCAGCGGACACCTTACCGAGGACCACAGCAACAGCAGTAGCGTCACCCACAGCAACAACAGTTTAGGCATGTTCAGCAGAACAGACCAGGTTTCCAGGCTAGTGGGTCGTCATCTTCTACTTTGAGTACTAGGAATACTGGGCCGAAGAAGGGGTGTTGGACGTGTGGGGAGCCACACTACCAGCGCGACTGTCCTGTGGAGAGGACCAGGGCGTCCAGATCAGCCGGACCTACTACAGTGGGAGATATGGGCAAGGCCCATCAGATTCATGCAGTGGTGAATAACCTCCAGGTAGAGCACCAGTCGACTATGCTCGAGACGACAGGTACTGTCACTGACCAGACCCTTAGTATTTTGATAGACCCAGGAGCTACTGAGAGTTTCATTTCTGGTGCAGCTCTAAAAAGGATTAAGGTCAACGCAGTTGAACAGGACGAGTTTTGCTTCGTGGAGATGGCTTCGGGAGCCAAACAGAAGGTCAGAGGAAAGGTTACGGGCTGTACCCTTAACCTGGGAGAGTTTTTCACGAGGGTAAACTTGTACGTAACGATCTTAGGATCTTATGACGTCATGATCAACATGGATTGGTTGGAATCGCATGAGGCGATACTCAACTATAAGACGAAACGGTTGAGCTTAGTCGATGATGAAGGACAGAGACGTGTGATAGTAGGATGGAACCAGGGAGTATCCCTGAGATTCACCTCTTCCATACAGTTATAGAAGAATATGCGCAAGGGGTGAAATATTTATGCGATCCTTGCGCTAAACGAAAAGGGAGTAGCAGAAGGTCTAGAACACCTTCCGGTGGTGGAGTTTGCAGACGTATTTCCAGAGGAGTTGCCCGGGATGCCACCAGAAAGAGAATTGGAGTTTACTTTAGACCTGAAACCGGGGACTGAACCGATAGTGAGAACACATTATCGGATGTCAACCCCAGAGTTGCAAGAGTTAAAAATGCAACTGAAGGAGCTGCTGGACCTGGGACTGATACGCCCTAGTGTGTTACCGTGGGGTGCGCCAGTTATTTTCATTCGGAAGAAGGATGGATCGTGGAGGATTTGCATTGACTACCGTCAACTCTACGATCAAAAATCAGTATCCCTTACCAAGAATTGATGATCTGTTTGATCAAATGAAGGGTGCGACGGTGTTCTCTAAGATCGATTTGTGATCAGGATATCACCAGTTACGGATCAAGGAGGATGACGTCCCTAAGAACGCTTTTAAAACAAGATTTGGACATTATGAGTTTACTGTTTTACCCTTTGGACTGACAAACGCCCTAGGGGTATTCATGAGTTTGATGAACGGGGTGTTCCGCGAGTACTTGGACAAGTACGTCCAAGTATTCATTGATGATATTTTGATCTACTCTTGGATGACGGAGGAGCATGACTAACACTTGCGCTTGGTACTACAGTGTTTGCGAGAGCACAAATTGTATGGGAAGTTGTCCAAATGCTCTTTTTATCAATCCAGGATTCACTACTTAGGGCATGTCATCTCCGGTGAAGGTATCGCCGTGGATCCATCCAAGGTTGAGGCCATTATGGAATGGCCTGCGCCAACGAATGTCACAGAAGTGCATAGTTTTATGGGTTTAGTAGGATACTATCGACGGTTTGTCGAGGGTTTTTCGAAGATAGCAAATCCGATCACGGAATTGTAGAAGAAAAACAAGAAGTTTGTTTGGACAGAGAAATGCGTGGAAGTGTTTCAAAGGCTTAAAGAGTTGTTAACAACAGCGCCGATACTAAAGGTCCCTGACATGGACGCAGACTTCTTGGTATGTACTAACACATCCAAGGAAGGGTTAGGCAGAGTATTGATGCAAGACGGACAAGTGATTGCTTACATTTCGAGAAAACTGAGAAGGCATGAGGAGAACTACGCGATGCATGATTTGGAGTTATTAGCCATCGTTTATGCCTTGAAAGTTTGGAGACATTACCTTGTTGGACGAAAATTTGAATTAAAGACTGATCATTGTGGGTTACAACACATTTTTATGCAAAGCGACCTAAACGCGCGACAACGGTGTTGGTCGGAATTGCTTAGCGAGTATGACTTCGAGATTACTTACATAAAGGGAATAGTGAACCGAGTGGCAGATGCTTTGAGTCGGAGGGCACGCATCTTTTCGGTGTTGCCTCTTCAAACGAATATACGTGAGAAGATTCTCAGTTTACAGCGTGATGATGACTGGTACAAACAAGTCGAGGATTTTATCGGACAAAACACTATGATGGTACCACGATTTGAGGGATATTATTTTGATAGCGATGGTTTATTTAGGTTTAGAGGTCAGATTTACATACTGCCAAATGACGAGTTGAGGATGTTGATCCTGAGCGAGGATCATAGAGTAGTTTACATGGCTCACCCGGGAGTTACGAAGATGAGGGTAGACCTTAAGCCCTTGTTCTTCTGGAAAGGAATGAAGGCCGACATAGTCAACTTTGTGGCTAGATGTCTCGAGTGTCAGCAGGTAAAGGCTGAACATAGACACCCGGCGGGATTACTTCAACCACATATCATTCCGGAATCGAAATGGGAAGTCATTTCGATGGATTTTATTGTTGGATTTCCACTGACGGCAAGGAGACACGACTCGATTTTTGTAGTAGTAGACACTCTGACGAAGAATGCTCACTTTATTCTGGTGCATACGACGTATCAGGCACCTGACATAGCGAGAGTTTTCATCAGTGAGATTGTGAGGCTGCATGGCGTGCCTAAGAAGATCATATCCGATCGAGGATCGGTGTTTACCGGACGATTTTGGACGAGTTTCCAAGAGGACTTGGGAACCCAACTTAATTTTAGTACTGCGTATCACCCAGAGACAGACAAATAGACAGAACGTACAAACCAAACCTTGGAAGACATGTTGCGCATGTACGTGATGGACCAACAAAAACATTGGGAGGAATTCTTGCCTCTAGTAGAGTTCGCTTATAACAAAAGTTACCAGAGCACCATTAATATGCTGCCTTTTGAGTTTCTTTATGGGCGACCGTTTCGGTTGCCCTTGAGTTGGGATCGGCTTGAGGATAGTGTCCTGGTGGGACCAAAAGTGATCCAAGAAATGGGAGAGCAAATGAAAACCATAAGACAAAGGATAAAAGAAGCGCAGGATTGACATAAGAGTTATGTCGATGCGCACCGTGTCGACCATAGTTACGAGGTCGGCGATCAAGTCTTCTTGCGGGTTAAACCGCATAAGAGTTCGATCAAGTTTGGAAAGGGAGCTAAACTCTCTCCTAGGTTCGTGGGACCTGTCGATATTGTGGAGAGAAAGGGGCCCGTGGCCTATCGAATAGCCCTGCCTGATTCTTTGAGGCGTATGCACGATGTTTTTCATGTATCTATTTTGAGACATTATATTAGTGATACTATGCACATGATTGACATGAGTTCCTTGCAGGTATTGGACGAGGGAGCACTCACGGCTGAGCCAGTCCGCATTTTAGATCATCGCGTTCGACAGTTACAACGTTGAACGGTAGATCAGGTCAAGGTCCAGTGGGAAAATTATAGTCCACACTCGGTGACCTGGGAGGACGCATATGATATGCGCCAACAGTTTCCATTTTTGTTTGATAGATAGACTTATCATACTGTGGTATTTATGATAATTTTGGTACATTTATTTCGGCATTTATAATGAGAAACTTCGGGACGAAGATTAGACCAAGAGGGGGTGTATGTAACATCCCGCTCTGGTGCACTTACAAAACTTATTCTTTGAGGACACTTGCTCGCAAGTGATCTGGATTTTTATGATGATAAAAATTTTTCCTTCATTATGATGCGTTAAGTTAGATGACAGGATGTTTTTACTACTTTGATGTAGACAGGTGCTGCTGACTCAGTTTCATTGAGTGTGTAGGGTTTCAGACCTTGAGGATGCAGAGGCATCGGTGGAACTCCCTTGGACTCCGGATTGAGTCAGGGAGTGGGCTATTTGGGTTGTTTCATTTACGGTGATATTGTTTTGTTTTGATGATATGCTATTGATTTGATGATATGTTGTTGACATGATCTGACATGATGGTTGATGATGCAGGATGACGATAGCTTGCCGACCAAGACTCACATATGGAGTAAAGGGGCCACACATGATTTCCAGAGAGGTTGAGGGAGAGGTGTGGACAACAGCCATGCCACAGCCTACTAGCACTCCCGCCGTGGCTCGAACTGTAGGTTAACGATTACCTAGTTCGAGAGGATCCACGATGTCGTGAGGGTAGACTACGACAGTCGCTCATGATGATTCTAAGGGGCACGAAATAAGGCGGGGCCTTATTCCTTAGATCCCTTAGTCTCCCACAAGTTCACCTGGCGGAGTGTTGACTCCAGGGATTATAGATATCTACCAATCCGTCAAGTCGGCGAGTGGCACCCTTGGAGCAGGTGGTGCATTCTGAAGGGCATGTCGCGCAAAAGAATCACAAGTGGGAGAGTGGCACCCTTGGAGCATGTCGTGCATCCTGAAGGGCACATCGCGCCAAAGAGGAAAACGAGGCGAGTGGCACCCTTGGAGCACGTAGTGCGACCTGAAGGGCATGTCGCATTGATGATGATGATGAGACAACCTAGATGACCCTAAGACCTTAACGCCTGATAAAACTCTTAAAATGACTCCTCTAATGAATTGTCGCCTAGTTCAATCTAAACCTAAATTTAAAACATCTCAATGATAAAACTCAGTTAAGCCCTAAGAAAGGATCCTACAAAAATAAACGTAAGGGCGTAAACTAAAACCCTCCTATGTGTTAGTAAATTCTTCTTAAAACAAAGGGGGGGTAAAGTAATGAGGGGGATAAATTAATTGAAACCGAGGGTTTTTAAATTTTAAAGAAGAATTAAAATTTTTAAAGAGTGGGAGTATAAAAATTTAGGATTTTAAAAATATATTGAAAAGACTATTAAGCGCATTTATCATTTTAGGTTTAACAAAAAAAAAAAAATATAAAAATAATAATAATAAAAGAGAGAAATAAAAAAAAAATGGAAATGAGGAAACTTGTAATAAAGGAAACTTAATAATGGAAAGTAGGAAACATAGGGTAAAAAGCGAAAAGGAATCTGCATTTAAGGAGTTACTAAAAATCAGAAACTTCATTTTAGGAAAGTTATTAAAAGCATGAGAAGGGATCTAGGGACCCTAGGAGTAAGTTTAGGAGCGACTTAGGGGGAGTGAGGGAATTGAGTCTTTTTTTTAAAATAAAGAATTTAATTTGGAGAACCATGGGGTATGAGTGACACTTGGACGACAGAGAATGTTTAGAGGTTTGTCATTAAAAATTAATTTAATAATGATTTAGGAAAGTAGGTGGGTCTCAAATTTCTATAAAACTAGGGGAAAATAAGGAAGAAAGGATGGACGGTTAGCGTAACGTTACGTTGCTGAATTGTGGCTTGACGGATTTCTTATGAGGATTTGGGTTTATCTCAGTTGTGTTGGAGTGGTAGCTCAGTCGTGGAGGTGAGATGAGAAGCTAGTCTTATCTCTGGTTCTTGTGTGGCCCCTTTGCGGCTCGGGGGGCTAAGGGGGAAGCAGAGTACCCCTAGTGTTTGGCTGGGAGGTACCGGTGAGCTTTTTGTGGTCGGCGAGCGGTAGCGGCAAGGAGAGCGGATGTGGCACGGAGCGCGGGACGTCTTTCGAAGCGGGCGAGTAGCTAAGGTATGATTTTAATTCTGGCGAAATTGTTTATAAATGGTTAGTGTTAAAATGTTTCTGATGTCATGCTGAAAAACTCGTTACTGGCAATTTCGCTTATAAATGCTTAGTGTTAAAATGTTTCCGATGTCATGCTAACCACTCATTCGGAAAATTAGTTGGGATTGATTACTACGTCGTAGTTCTGAAATCTTGTTGGGTTAAATCGTTAACGAATTGGGTTTCTGAAATTTTGGATTTGTATTTATTGGGCGTTCTCTTGATTACAGTGGGAAATTCGTTTATGATCTGCATTTTAACTGATCTGGCAATGATCTGGCAATTCGTTTATGATCTGGCTATTTGTTTATGCTCCGCGTTTATTGATATCTTTGGACGTTTTTAATCTAACTTTAAATGCATTAAGGACCTGTGTTTTATTGAGGTCTTTGGGCGTTTTGATCTGAGTTTTAAAGGCGTTAATGCTCTGCATTTTATTGATTTCCTTGGGAATTTTGAACCGCGTTTACATGCTAATGAGATGCGTTTTCTTTTTCTCTTAAATGACCCCTGGTGTTTGAGAACGTTTCACATAATGATCTGTGTTTTTCTTTTTACTGTATTGGGCGTTTATTTACCACGGTGTATTGAACGATTTGCCCTAATTACTGGGTGTTCTTTAGCCACTGAATATTGGGTGATTTGCACTGTCCTTGGGCGTTCTTTAGCCACTGAATATTGGGTGATTTGCACTGTCCTTGGGTGTTTTATTGACACTGTGTGTGGAGCGATGTTGCATTGATTTCTGGGCGTTTTTAGCCACTGAATATTGGGCGATTTTCACTGTTATTGGGCGTTTTATTGCCACTGGGTGTGGAGCGATGTTGCATTGATTTCTGGGCGTTTTAGCCACTATGTATGGAGTGATTTTGCATTTTTATTGGGAGTTTTATTTGCCCCTGTGTATGGAGTGATTTTGCATTGAATTCTGGGCGTTTTTAGCCACTGTGTATGGAGTGATTTTGCATTGATTTCTGGGCATTTTTAGCCACTGTGTATGGAGCGATTTTGCACTGTTATTGGGCGTTTTATTTGCCACGGTGTATGGAGCGATTTACACTGTTACTCTGCGTTTTAAATGTGTTACTGTTGTTGTCCAAATGGTCTGCGTATTCACTGTATAATGGTCTACATTTTTAATAGTATATTGATCTACTTTTTATTGTTTTACTGTTGCCTTCATAATGGTCTCCGTTTTGAAAGGGATTCCCTAGATTTTAGTTATCCTGATAACACATCGACCATTTGATACCAATGACTGTATTGACAAGACGTCTCTTTAATGACATGTTAATTAGGGTCAATTTTTATTTTATCGTTTTCTTTAACATTTTTATTTGTCATTTCTGAATATTCTTAAAAGTGTAGTTGAAAATAGGGTTAGTTGGATATATTGCCATTTTCGAATTTGGAGGTTACATTGTAATTTTCAAAGTGAAGTACCATTACATAGGATGTTATTACTAAGGGATTATATCATAATTTTTAGTGTGATGACACCTTCAAATAGGATGTTATTTTAATATGGGGTTATGTTGTAATTTTCAAGGTGTTGTTACCCTTAAATGTGATGTTATTGTTAAATATGGTACGCATTGTTAAATATTGTCAAATAGATTGTTAAATATATTGTTAATTATTGGTAAATATATTGGTAATATATTGTTGAATATGGTTAAATATGGTGTTGATAGTAGTATTGTCAAATATTGTTAAATAGTAGTGTTGTTGCATGTTAGATATATCAGTCATGCAAGGTAATACTGTTGAAAGTTGTAATAATTGTTAAAGTGATTTTTGTAAAAGTAATATGGTGTTGATAGGAGTATTGATAAATAATCATAGCTTTATAAGGTAGCATTGTTAGGGTAATATCGAATAATGTAGTGTAATGAGATGTTGGGTTGATGAATTTTAATTCAATAGAACATAATGAAGGGAAGGGCAATGAATGGTTAGGTTAACGCCTTGGCCAAGCTAAGACTAAGGCTTAGGGGGGCTCGGAATGATTAATGGATGTAATGTATGATGTTTAAGCTTATGGAATTGCAATTGGTGAGGGAGAATGTTGTGGCATACCTGTGTCTCTAAATACTTGTTTACAAATTTTGTAATTGTAATATATTGTTGAAATATAAATCGTGTTGCTTGTACCATATAAACCAATTGCAAGGTTAGAGTTGAATGTATGACCATTATTTCTATTTCAATTTTATTGTAATTAGAGATGAAATGATGTGGTTATCTTATTGTAAGGTTAGTGTAATCTATTGATAATGATAAGACATACTTAGTGGAATGTCCTGGATTTACGTACCATAAACTACTCGGAGTTAGTAAATGAGGGTTGTTGATTCATTGATTAATGTGGAGCTTGGGTGTTCGTTGTCAGAGTCCTTGTCACGCGCCATCCGTAAGGGGCGTAACCGTTCTTCTTGTTTATGTCATACTTGATTGCAATCAGTTAGCCGTGTAGTCTGCTTATGTTGGGTGGGGTATAGACCCCTCCTTGTCGCCTTAGTGCTTATGTTGGTGTGCGTGATTTTTCTGTGTAAAGGCTCCAGTGTCGTATCAAGAGTCTCGGGCCCTTTAAAGGCAGGGTTTCCACTCTTGCAACACACCTGACAAAGATTACTAGTTTCTGCCTGAGCAGTCGACCAGGAGCCTATCTAATCTTCTTTCGAGAAGGCATAAGACTAAAAGCCCTGCTTTTCTGTGCAGGAATAGTAACTCTACTGATGGATTCTTCCTTCTGTGACCGTACTGTACTTAACACCTAGTGTCGTTTACTGATTACAGCTGATAGTTGTACACCTTATGTCTAGGGGCATTATTACTTGTTGTCACTGTGATATGTCAGGGTCGTCTTGTTGTGTTCGTCTTGCTTGCATCTGGTTCTAGGTCGGGTTACTAGTTTTTGCCTGAGCAGTCAGCCGGGAGCCTGTATAATCTTCTTCTGGGAAGACATAAGACTAAACGATCTGCTTTCCTGTGCATAAATAGTAACCCTAACACCATGGACTCTTTTCTCTATGTTCTTACTGTGCGCCCCCGGGATGACTTATTGTTGTGTTGTGCGCCTTGTGCCTATGGTCGTATTTTGTTGCAGTTTCGCGTTGAGTGCCTTCAGTCTTCTTGTGTTGAACTTCGTGGTTGCATCTTGTTGGTTGTCGAGTGGTGTCGTACAGTTAAGTGTGTTGTTACTTCTACACGCGTGCACACATATTAAAGAAAAAAAAAACAATTTTGCACCTGTTACAAGAATGGTTGTCGTAACAAGGAGGACGGTTGGGCTTACTAGTGACCCTAGAATTCTTTCTCCTCAGTGAACCAACATTTGAGTGATCTCTTCAGTGGCTCAACGTACCATCATTCCAGTGACCTCTTTAGCGGCTGAACAAAACAACCTTCCTATGACCTCAATGGCTCGGTGGACCAACATTATAGGGATGTCTTCAACAACTATGATACCATTTGTTAGGTTGGGGAACCCATAATTATATAAACTGCAATGAAAGTAGTTAGAATAAAATAATGAGAAAATAAGACAACACAAATCCTATTCAAATGTACACAATATTTAAATGGTAAAACACTTACAAATGCTTTTGATGCATAGATATACATCATATTCCATAACTACCATTATTACATGAAATACCATTGGTCCAATAGCTACCACAATTACATCAACCATCACTATTTGTTGATTGTTTCTTCAATTTTGCATTGTTKTCAAAATTCCGCAATGACATCATCAATGAAACATTGAAATGGAAGTAACATATTGAAAKGAATGTAGGAAGAACTGAATWCAACATTTACATGATCCATTTTMTCATTATAAAAAAACATGAATATAACTAAAAGATATTGAAATGAATGTAAGAAGAACTGAAACCAACATACACATGATCCATTTTCTCATTGTAAAAAAATATAAATATAACTAAAACATTATATAAAAAGAAACATTGAAATCAATGCAACATTTCCTTAAAACATATTAGATTTATTTATTTGTTCATCATGCATTTACTTATTATTATCATAACTATAATCATAATATTAAATGTTAATTTCAATCACTATATATAGAGAAAACCCTATATCAAGAAATGAAATCATTGAGTAACCATTGAAGTGAAAACAAAATATCAAAATATTGCAATATTGAATGAAACACTAAAACCAATGTAATTATATTGATTTCAGTGAATACAACGAAAACCAAGAGCAATTCACAAACATTAAAAAGAAACATCACCAATGTAAATAT
>WSFP011521819.1:0-12478 GCA_009831015.1 Picea engelmannii | reverse complement strand
TGCATTCACAAAGTAATGTCTTCAAGTATTCAATACAATCCGCCAATGGTGTAAGTATACATCATGTGAATAGATGAGTTGAGGTCGAACATGATGAGACATCGTTTGATTACCAGTCATTGAGGTATACCGTTAACAAACATGAGACAACCTACCAATGATGAAAGTAGGTATCAAGGTAATGAGTACATCTCTTACAAATGTGAATAAAGGAGTTGGTGTTGAACACTTGAGAGATCCATTGATTAGGAGACATTGATGTATTCCCATCTGTCAATGGTGAGAGAGCCTGCCACTAATGACTGCAAGCCTCAAGGTACTCATAAAAATTTAGGTCTTGTATCTAGAATACATGAGCTGAAGTCGATGGAAAGAGACCCATTCAAAGGAAAGCATTAAGGCATCTCTCATCAGTCAACACGAGTAAAAAAGTAGGATCTTCATGATTTGGTGGAGATCGGACGAAGAACATGTTCATGAACCAACGACTTTGTGCGTCTTTCGCGTGTGCCAAATGAAAGAGGTCCACAAAAAAGACCCTCTGAATAGCAGCCAATGATGAAAACTGCTGACAAAGGCGAGGAAACCACCAATAAGGATAATGGCATCCAAGACACTACACAAATACCAAAGTGTGAATAGATGTCTTGTCGTCGAACACAAGGGAAACCACCTAGTCAACGAACCATGATGAAATGTCGATTGCTGGGTTCAAGGTGACCTACCAATGATGAAAGTAGGACCAGGGTGCATTGTAAGACCAAAGTATCATGTGATTCTGAGACAAACTGAGGGTATGGCCAACATGCAAAGTCAAGATTTCTGAGGAGTGGCCGACACAGGTTGATAGAATTCCTTTGAACAAGAGCATGAGACATACGGTGGACTCTGGAAGAATAGACTTAATGATGTGACAACTAGATGCAGAAGGTATCCATAATGTTCTCTATAGTGACTGGAAGATTAACCAATCGGTAGAGAAATTTATGTAACGAGATCAACTTCCTAAGGCCATGCTAAACCCAAAATTATGATGACGCAAGGACTCAATAAATTTTTTCTCTGTTCAAAGGCGACACGACTGCTGCCAATTACAATATAGTATTCCCTTCTCGCCCGTCTTTTTTTTTTTTTCATAACAAGTGAATGCTATGACACAGAGGAGGGAATGAGTGTCACAAGTAAGAAAAACTAGTTCCAGCAGTGGAACGTACCTATGCTCAATGCAAGGAAATGCATGCGGGAGATGGACACTCGGGGTGATGTTCCCTCCAGGGTATATGGTGTCAAATTGCGAAGGATATAAACAAGGCTCTGCTTGGTTGAGGATGCAAACTTCTTAGGCCATGGTTTATAATGCAAAGCGAGAACCGACTAAAGGCTAAAAAATGCAAGCAAGGGCATGAGATGCAATCACAACTTAACGCCAAAAAATGTCCTTTTTTATATCTTTTAGTCTACTTGGTGTGAAAAAGGGGAAAACTTGTGCCAAATAGACATCTTTTTAAATCCAATTTACGAGTGTGAAAAAGACAAGTTCACTCAACGATCTTTTCAATTTTTGATAGTGAGTCGGAAAAGAGCTTAACTAAGACTCATGATCTTTCAAATCCAATTTTAACGAGTGTGAAAGGGACAAATCACTCGACGATCTTTTCGATTTTTGATAGCGAGTCAGAAAAGAGCTTAACTAAGACTCGTTAGGAATATTCTAGGCGGCAAGCCATGTGGGAGGCCAAGGCTCCCGTGCAGACCTTCTGTGGAATGCTGGTATCTTGGGAAGAACCGACACAAGCTCGGGAGGACCCAAATCTCTCCAAGTCGAGGAGGACAAAGTGCTACCGGAGGTTATCATCTCCATGATATATTGGATAATGTCTCTTCTTGGAAAAGACATAGGCGGAGGCATTGGATACCCCATGAGACCACCCCAATAAAAGGGAACCTCGTCAAGACTTGGAGGGAGAGAACTCGGGAAGAGTAAAACTCTCTCTTGTTCAAAAGGTGAAGTACTAGAAATGCTAAGGAGATGGCATAGAAGGTATAGAACCATAACCAGAAGAGCGAGATCGACCAAGAATTGCATTGGCACGATCATTTCCTTAGACTTGTCACTCTCCAAGAGAAGAGTGGGGTCGATCGAAGATTGTATCGATACAACCACTTCCTCAACCATTGGTTGAATAGGATGTGAGACAACAAGGTCAAGAGGTGTATCACCCAAAAAATAGGAGTGTTGTCAGTCGAAGATTGCATCAACACGACCGTTGGTTGAACAAGATGCGAGACAACAAGGTCAAGAGGTTTATCACCCCCAAACATAGGAGAGGTTTCGGTCGAAGATTGCATCGACATGATCACAGGTTGAACGATATGTGAGACAACAAGGTCAAGAGACACATCAACCCCTAAAGGAAAAGGGGTGTCAGCCGAAGATTGCATCGGCATGACTGTTGTATCAACCAAAGAAGGAGCGTAGTGTTGTGAAACCATATATGCCTCAGAACCCGAAGGGCCCTTAGGTGAGCCCCACGCTTCTGGTATCCCAACAATAAAAGGACACAAATGAGTAAGGTGAATTCCTTCACAAGTCCTGCAAAGGAATCTAGGCTTACATTTGAGACATCTAGGCTTCTCAATCATATGAATTCCCCCAGCATGACTTGCAGTGGCTGGTGACATGATCCTAGCATGACTTGGAGAGGCTAGTAGAAAATCTCCAACATGACTAGCAGAGGTTGGTGATATAATGCCAGTATGACATGCAGTGACTGGACTTTTCCCCCAGCATGATTTGCAGCGGCTGGTTGCAGGTCTTCAACATGACTCGCAGAGGTTGTCGACCAATCTCCAACATGAATAGCAGAGGTTGGTGATATAACACCAATATGACATRCAATGACTGGACTTGTGGCAGTGGTGAATTGTGGCATTTGAGACCAAGGTCCAAGGAAATATTGGTTTTGAGAAATTGTAGGCTAGGAAGGATCCTGGTTTACACCCTATCCSTATCCAACAAGATAGTATCCTCCTCCATATTGATTCATAAAGGGTTGTAAGGGCATCGACACTGAGGAAGCCGCTTGTGAAGAGAAAGCGACATGACAAGGGTTACTCATGTGATGATATATGTTTCCCCYAGATGAAGGRACTTCGTGATGGGGGTTGCACATACTATAAAAATAATTCCCCCYGGATGAAACACCAGAGGGAAAACGAAGGTCCGCCATGGGAAAAGTGTTCGTAGGAACCAACATAGAGGAAGAAGGATAAGTGGATGGAGTGTAACAAGTAGAATGATTGCTTAATTGAGCATTTACTTCTCGCATAGTGGATTCATAGGAAGGAAGATTCCAACCTCCTTCCTAAGAGGTGTTTGAAGGATATGAATAATACTAAACAGAGAGGGATAAGAAGGAGGTATCATGCCCTCAGACCCAAAAATTGTATTCACATAAGGAGGTGAGACAGAGGATGGTAAGTGCGAAGACATATCAGACATACCATGAGAAAAATGATTAGGGACCCAAGGTGTATGCTGAGTACCATAATTCTGCATACCATAATGCGAAGCGGAAGGATCCATCCCCATGAAATGAGTGTACATCATGGGGGGGTAGCAGTAAATGAGGGAGCAAAAGGAACTCTACTGTCCATGATAATGAAGACTCGGTATAGACTCCTAAGGCCAACTAGTAATCAAAGAGCATACCAAAAAGTCAAATGGCCAATATGCATGCAAACGGGATAAAGTGGCTGAGTGGCCTCCCTCGCTAAAGAAGGTATGTCTCGTCCAAGAGGGACCTGAGACTCCCCGCTGAAGTTTGGAGGTGACATAATCAATTATAAGGGCCCTCGTAGGCTTAACAACCAGTGGATCAGATCCCCTCGGAGAGGTAATCCTCCATAAAGGTTATGTGCTGTTCGACCCTTATCTGACTCAGGGTACAAACATAATAACTTCTGTAAGTAACCTATGAGATACCTAAGTCAAGCAACTAATAAACCACTATATAAATGATGCATAAGTGAGCAGTCGTAAGTTCAGATCACTGTATGGGCAGGGTAGCAAAGCCCGAAACCTTGAAAGCACCACCTCTCACAGAGGTATGGGCACTAGAAAGATCCCCAAATACGAATCAATCCACATAAATATATTTGACGCTAGGTGAGTATCCAGGATTTATCCCTTCAACAAACTTCACGCGACCTCGTGCATAACTCCGGTGTGAGTGGAGCCTCATGATATTACCAATTATACAATGGATTTCTCAACTCCCTGTCTCAGACACATACATTGATTTAATTGCCTTGGAGAAGTTTACTCACAAAATCCTATTCCAAGGCACTAAATCCTAGGCTAGTTTGTGCACCCTAAACAATAAAATCGTTACTAATAAATTTTAGTTTAAAGTGTAAATTTTATTGGTCGTGATTACTCAAAAAAGTATGGAAATGAAACTCATGGTGTTATGACTCTGCATGAAAAATAAAAATAGATATAATGCAAAGCCTAACTTTAACTTTTTAGTGAATGGTATGCTAAATAAAAACAATGCAATCTTCAATTTTAACTCTGCAGCTTAGAAGTAAAATGCAATCTTTCGCTAAATGTGCTAAGCTAATAATAAAGGATCCAAGACAAAAATACCAACCAATGCAAAATACCTATTTTTTTGTATTTTCAATATATTAAAAAGAAAATAAATGGACCAATAAGCGACTTGATATATAACTTCTACTGTGTATAAAAGCAATCACTCGAGAAAAATACCAAGTAGCTAATCATACAACCCAACTACCAAGGACAAATAAAAAATGGAAAACAACGAGAAAGATGCCACCCAAAAATTCAACTCCAAACAGGTTTCCTATCATCCTAGATAATATCAACAGGGACCACATAGACCTAAGAAGGCTCAGTGATCCTCAAAACCTACCCAACAGTCACTAAACCAAGCAAGAAAGCAAGGGGAAGTTGTATACACAACTGTTCAAGAGAAAAGGGCGTATATACACGTCTTGCAGTCAGACAACACGCGTGTATATAGGGTTGTTAGGGAAAAAAGGGCGTATATATTTTAAAACAAGGCTAGGCAAGGGTAAAAGGCTGAAAAACTCAGACCCAGAGTGAACAGACTTTGTCCAACTGTGATACGACAAGAAACACAAAGGAAAAAGAGCAATGTAAGAAGAAAAAATACTTCAACCCTTAGAAGGAAGATCTATCCCCAGTATGGTCGCCATTTTTGTTACAAGGGAAAAAATCTCTATGGCCAAGGGTAAACCAAAACAAACATGGATGACTGCAGAAATAAAATCAATTCCAACATGTGCTATATAAACTAATGTGCAATACGAGGAAGAATCCTACCTCGATCCAATCGTTTGATGTCGTTCCACCATTGAGCACTTTGAACCAAATCTTTACACCTGCAAGAAGTTCTCAACAAACAAGCGATGCAAGTATATAGTGACAATATATAAAATGAGTCAGCACATCAGATAGCACAATCCATTAATACACATTACAAACATGCCCATGGATAATAATCATATATTCATAAGATATCGATAGGATGGGAAATGAATATTTCTATTAATAATTGATCAACATAAGTATCAACATTACAGAATTCTGTGTCGACACGGTTCGAAACCAAGAAACCAAGTTCCTTCCAACGAGGTCTCTACCACTTCAATCCTCCACCAAAGGCAAGCTCACAACAAAGAGGTAATGAGGTCCTCTCGACAATAAGGAAAGAGCTTGGGGGTTGAACACCATGTTCATACTTGAGGGACAAAGGGATGCAAACTCAACATGAAGTAATTTCTCCAGAGTAACTTTGCTCTCAAAGTTGAATGCTTTCTCCTCCTTTTCCATAGCTCAAAATTGTGCTCTTATAGCCTCTAGAATGCAACTGAAGGGCCGAGTCAGAATGTTTCTAGTATATGGAAGGCCAAATATCAGAGATCTTCTGTCGTGACATGGAAACCCGACCTCATTTTGTATTTTCTGGCACAAATCCCGATATACGCAAGCTGTAGTGGAGCAACAAGCGTATACGCATCTTGCAAAGCAGTTAGGGAGCGTATATGTGGAAAAATATATATTTTTGGCTCTGGATTTATCAAAAAGGGGTTGATAAGTCTGCATAGGGAAATGGAAAAGGCCCTCTGTGCAAGATAGCAATGGTGAGGCAAATCTTGCTATAACACAAAATATTACTGGGATATGTATTTTTCTAAGGTACAAAGAGATACACTAATACCTCCATAATCTCCTTTGTTTCACATAAGTGATATGGAATCTTTAACAATATAAACACTAAATTTGTTATCACCACAATTCATGTGGGGTTAAAAGAGGGATTTAACTTGAGATCCATAACTCCAAATTTTGCTCAGGAGGACTCATTGGAAAGATGGGATGATGAAGAATATTTATATGTTGGTTTCCATGGCTGAGAAGTCAATTAACATGCTCAAAAAATTAAAAAAACAATCCACTTTTTTTAGGAAATCAGTTTTAAAGTTTTGAAATAAAAGTTTATTAAATATTTTTTATTAAAGGATTAAGTGGGTCCCATTTGGAGGCACAAATTTAAATGACCTAAATTCATTGATGAGAATTTACTAAAGAATTAACTCCAAAAAGAAGTATGTGGGAACTTCTAGAAGAACAAGAAACAATAAATTCTTCAAGAAAGTTGTGATGTCCCCTTCCTCTTCATCATGACGGAGGATGACTCAGTGGCCTATACAAATTCCGTAGGCTATAGTCTGTAGAGAAAATGGAGTCAAGAAGATTTATTTAGTGTCATTTGGTTAGAATATGTTATGTTTATAAAATGACATTAAATAAAAAGGTAAATTATTAATTACTTAAAAATTAAAAAGTAATTTTTAATGTTTAAGTAAATATTAAATTGGAAATAAGGGTAAGGATTGATTTGGTCAAAACATAGAAATATATAGAAAGATCGAAGGAAGAATAAAAGGAGGGGGTACCACTTCACTTTGTCATTATGATTTGATCTATCATTCGAAGTGCTCTTGGAGCCAAGCTTTTCATTTGGGTTTTTGAAAAACCCTTCCACTATTGGTTTGGTTTCGGTGGTGCAACATCCACCCTATCTAAACGAAGAGGGGAGTCCATATGAGATTTCCATTGGATTTTCATCTCATGATTTGTATTCAGTTTATTGGTGCATTGATTTGTTTGACAAAGTTGTGGAGTTTCCCTGGAGGGATGAATTTTTCTTTCTGTAGGTCCATGGGTAATCAGGAAGGCTGTAGGGGCTCTTAGGAGGATTCAAAGCTTCTAGAGGGATGATCTCATTCATTATTGCAAGGACGAGTGACTGGAGGAAGTCGTGGTGGTTTTCTTGAGGGAGTCGTCTCCCATATTTTGTAGTCCGTGGGTATTGGAAGGGTCACCATAATTTGCATCCAAGCAATGATTATTTGTGTGGGTTTTAGAGCAGGTTGAGAGGCTTATTCAACAACCCATAGGATATTACAGGGGTTAGAGAAGGGGCATGATCCCTTTATGTTGTGTAGAGGGTTTTGTAGAGGGTCGAGACCTCTTTTTTCTGAGCATCGAGGGTAGAGAAGGAAGGTCGTGGGCCTAGTGTTGGATTGTGGAGGATTGAGAAGAGGTTTGCAGCCTTGTCCCCGATCATTAGAGGATTAAAGGAGGCTTAAAGAGCCTTGGATAAACTTTGAAACATTCCTTGAGGATACTATGGCATTATCCAGGTTTTTTATTTGAGTTTTGTAAAGTTTTGCTGGTATATTACAACTGTTGTAGTAGCCATTAGTCATATATTGTATTATGATCCATCCATAATAAAGAATTCCAATGCTGTCTCTCATATTTTATGTGCATTGTGTTTGATCAAAGCATGGTGATAATTGCAAAAAAAATACTTGTAGAAACTTGTATACATTTTTCAACACTAAAACCCATATAATGCAAATTGTTTGACGAAACTCCACAACCATAAACACATATAATTTACAACAACATTAATATTCCCACCTATCCCTTTTTTGGGGATATTACAATGGTATCATAGCTAGTGATATTGCTAGCCTGTGAGTGCATTAATGCCTAGAAGATAGGGGTGTGGAGGACAACCCATCCCAGAGTAACCAGAGGAAGAAGAAATTGAAATGAACCAACTAAAGATAGGAAACATGGAAGACAACTGAGAGGAGATGATACTCTAGATACTAAATAACCTGGTCAAGGGATAGAATGATGCATTCTAGAGATAGACAGAGAGAAACGGACTCCAACAACAGACCCTTGAGATACTCACACAACTTGTGGGTCGACAAGGGAACCCTCTTTGTGTAGGACAGGGTGGACCTAGTGGATCCCATGGAGGTTATAGAACTCATGCAGAGGGTATTAATACCCACATTCCAACACAAATTATCCTATAGGTAGGAAGTAAGAAAATAACTAGACCGATATTGCTACCATTCCTTTAGGTTCAGTTGATGAGGTCACTACCTACATCAGGGAGTATTAGGTGTTAGAGGGAAGTCCATGACCCACCATCGATAGGGCACCCAAGATGTCTGAATAACTACATGTAGGCGAGGGAGAGGTTCTCTTGGATGGGTCTCAAGAAGGACGTGCCTCAATATGTGAGGGAGTGAATGAATTTTCAATAGAAAAAGTCAGTTCTTACACATCCTGCAGGTATGCTTCATCCGTTTGCTATTCTGGAGCAGAAGTGGATGATCATTTACATGGATTTCATCATAGGGTTGCCGAAGGTACATGGAAGGGACACTATCTATGTGGCGATGGAAAGTTTGACCAAATATGCACACTTATTTTCCATTCCTTCAAAGTATAGCACATCTTAGGTAGTGGACATATTCTTCTGAGAGGTGTTCAAACTACATGGTCTTTCGAGGTACATAGTCAATGACCGAGACAACAAGTTTCTTACCGTATTCTGGCAGGATATTTTTAGGTTATCCAAGACAGAGTTGACATATAGTACAAAATACCACCCTTAGATAGATGGGAAGACATAGATAGTGGACAAGTGGATTGAGGGATACCTATGAAACTATGTTTCAGGATAGCAGAGAGCTTGGATAAAGTGGTTTAATCTAGGAGAGCACTGTTATAATATCAGTTATCACATGTCCATCAGGATAAGTCCGTTCAGGGCATTGCAAGGCTACAATTCAACATCATTTGTTGATTTGGAATTTAGGGAGAGCATGCCCCTCAAGGCCAAATATTGGTTGCAGGAGAGCCATGACATCTTGAGAGTCTTGAAGGAGAACTTACAGGTAACCCTGAATCAATAGAGCACATGTACCACAAGGTTCAGTTGATGAGGTCACTACCTACATCAGGGAGTATTAGGTGTTAGAGGAGGAGATCCATATAGCTATGTATTTCCAAGACTAATGCAACCTCATGATGGGGAACAAGCCTAGGACAACATAGATCCAGTATAACTTTTATCTTCTGCACAAGTTGGGGAATTTTACTGTTTCATATTTTGAAAGATGTGAAAAGTACACAACTCGAGATTGGGTACATAAGTTGGACACTTATTTCTATCTTAACCCAATGACAGAGGAAAAGGTAATTAATTTTACCACCTTACACTTGGAGGGAGAATCTCATGATTGGTGGTAACATGGGCTAGTGACATTAGGGCATGCCATCATCACATCATACAAATACTTCACCCAAAGTTTGATGGACATGTTCGATAAGAAGGAACCTGAGATCCACTTCAGGGAGTTGACACAATTGAGGTAGGAAGATACACTAGAGGCTTATGTCACAGAGTTCCAGAGGATGGTAGTCATGGTGACTGATATTTCTGAGTAGAGACTAGTCATGTTATTCACAGAGGGTTTGGTTGAGCCCTTGAGAGGTCGGGTGAAGGATTTTAGGCCAATCACACTATAGGAAGCTATCATGAAAACCTAATATATGGAAGACATAGTCCCCAAGGAGACACCAACAACAACCTTTATTCCACAAAAAAGTCAGGTGATGAAGCCTCCCTAGAAGACATGGACAGGGAAGGATAGGATGGATGAGGAAACTTGGAGAGATATAAGGTGCTGGAAGAAGAGTTTCTATAGTTACAAGGAACCTGAGGAGGTGAGTCATCGATGTATGGAAAAAGGTAAGATCCATTATATTGAGGTGCTCTTCGATGACGAGGATGACGGTGATGATGAGACAACTCACTTACAAGGCAATGGATAGAGCAGTGGTGAGCCACCACACATGGAGATTACAGAGTAGGTGCCATTCCAAGAGGGTGTCAATAAGGTTACCATTGATACACTCTCGGGGGTTCCCAGGTATTATAAATTCAGGATCATAGGCATTTTGTAGTGATAGAGAGTAATAACAGTGATCAATGGTGGGGCCACCCACAACTTCATCGATTCAACACTTATCGCTAGGAGACACATTCTAACAGAGGAATTTGAGGGGTTCAACATGGTGGTAGCATATGGGAACAATGTGACTTGTACTGAGAGGATCAAAGAATTGGAGGTGACATTGGGAAACTATCAGATCATGAGGATGGATTTCATAGACACAGGAGGACAATGAGTAATTTTGATAAGTATGTCGTCAGGGGCACCCAAGATCATGTTCAACAAACACATGGAGGATATATTTAGACATGGTGACATGGTATGTGTGAAAGAGTGCCTGATCACAACACATAAACCATCAAAATATTTCCAGCACTATCATGTGGACATACAAGAGCTGCTTGGGAAGAATGACAAAGTGTTTGGGCCTCTACCAGTGGGGATACCACCTGATATGGGATTTGAGCATGTCATTGAGTTAGAGGAGGGTGAAAATCCCATGATCACCACACCATACATGCATCTGAAGAAGTTTAAGGATGAGATAGAGAAGGCCATATAAGAGTTATTGGACATGGGGCACATCAGGTCTAGTTCTAGTCCCTTCGCTTCTTTAGTAGTACTGGTGAAAAAGGAGGATAGTACGATGAAGATGTGCATAGAATACAAAGAAATGAACAAGAAAACAATCAAGAACCAGTACCCGATACCTAAGATTGATGAGTTGATAGATGAGCTGCATGGGGCGGTGTACTTCTCAAAGATTGATCTTTGATCGGGGTACCATCAAATCTAGGTTAGAGAGAAGGACATCCATAAGACAACATTCAGATGTCACTATGAGCACTACAAGTTTTTAGTCATGTCCTTTGGGTTGAGTAACGCATCGACTACCTTCTAGTTGTGTATGAACCATATCTTCAATAAGTGGTTGAGGGAGTTCTTAGTAGTGTTCTTTGATGATATAATAATCTACAACATGACATAGGAGGAACATTTGAGGCATATGGATGAGATTATTAGTATTATGGAGGAGCAGTGGTTGTTTTCCAAGGAGGCAAAGCACGAGTTTGGGTTGAAAAAAATACTTTATCCAGGACACATGATTGGTGTAGAAGGAGTAAATGTGAATCAAGAGAAGATATGGACAATATTATATTAGCCCACTCCTAGATCACTTACAAATCTTTGGGGGTTCTTCGACATATGAAACTATTATAGGCACTTTGTGAAAATATTTTCACAGTTGGGTGCACCATTGATATATCTCACTGAGGAGGGAATGTTCATATGGCCAGAGGAAGTGCATGTAGAATTTGACAAGATGAATAAGGTGATGAGAACTTTCCTAGTGTTAACACTTCCATTTTTCTCATATCCATTTGTATATGAGTGTGATGCATCTGGTGAAGGGATAGGAGCAGTGTTGATACATAATTGAAACCCCATATCTTTCGAGAGCAGGAAGATGAGAGAGCCAATGAAGATATATCCTATTTATGATAAGGAGATGTTGACCATCATGCATGCATTGGCAAAGTTTAGACAATACCTGGTGGGAGGATGCTTTGTTTTTAGGATTGACCACAACAACTTGAGATATTTCTTGGAGTAGAGGGACCTGAACACGAGGCAACATAAATTGGTGAGTAAGGTGCAAGCATATGATTTTGACATTGATTACATGAAGGGAAATAAGATACTTGTTGCTGACACCCTTTCCAAGATACCTTCAACTTTCTCCATGACATAAATCTCATCGGAACAAAAGTCCATTCTCTTGATGGACTACTCCAAGAATACATTCCCCTGTGAGCTGATGGAGAGAATTATTCAGGATGACAAGTACATAGTAGTTTATGGCATCATATACTACAAATACATGATATATATTTTTCCTGAGTCCACACTCAATGATAAGATTCTGAGGGAAGTCCATGACCCACCATCGACAGGGCACCCAAGATGTCTGAATAACTACATGTAGGCGAGGGAGAGGTTCTCTTGGATGGGTCTCAAGGAGGACGTGCTTCAATATGTGAGGGAGTGAATGAATTTTCAATAGAAAAAGTCAGTTCTTACACATCCTGCA
>WSFP011521812.1:0-12478 GCA_009831015.1 Picea engelmannii | reverse complement strand
CCATGCATACCTTCATGTTGGAGGTATAGTCGTGAAGTGCAAAGCACATGCCATATTCTGCAACCATGCCTTGGTGGCTGCGCCGTCTGGGGCACCAAAGAACTCAAGAAATTTGACCTTCTCGAGGTCACTATGGATTCTACCAGTAAGAACCATAGCGCGCGATGGATCCTCAGGGGGTGTTGACATCATGGACTCATCTCTATCCAAATGGTTGATTAGTGCCTCAAAAATCCACTGAAAGGACCTCATTAACCTAGCCACATCCCCCACCACTATATGTTTCTATCCAACAACTTGTTTGTTTCCCTGGGGGTTAGACCCCTCAAGCGTGGATGTCACTGGGGGCATCACGCCTCCTCCCCTAGCACCCCATCGTATGCCTCTGCAGTGTCCTCTAACCATGATTACCTACACGAATACAAATCAAATTAATTATCAACCCTATAATCAACAATCAAATCAACGAAAGTCGCAGTGATCCCAAGTCGTGGGTGGAACCGGATCTGATACCATATGTAATGCCCCATCATTATGAATACAAGAGACACAAGCAAGTGCCATGTTTTTTTTGTTTGTTTGAAGCAAGACAACAAAAATGACAATAGTTAACAACACATCTTGACGACAAAAACAATGCACACATATCAAGCAACAAACAACAATGACTCAACACACTAGCACATCAAGCAACTAGACAAAATATGTGGTAATCAATAGACAGTTGAAAATGACTAACCACCTGACACAAGCAAGACAACGCCTACAAGATAAAGTACAACATCAATATCCTGACCTAGTGGCTTCGATGTCCAGGAACTAGAAACCTCCATGCCATGCAAAACCTAATGCCTTAAGACGTTACAAAACCAAGTACCAACAACCATTACAATGAGCAATATGTCCACATTGAGAAACATAAAAATCCGACCAGGTTATCATTCATGTCTATCCATTAGTGCACACAATGATCCCCTCATTAGGAATCATGTCGTCTCAAGGCGATAGGCGTGACAGTAACCATGGTGCAACATAACATTTCTAGTCCCTTTACCCAAGCTAAATTTAACGTGCTAGGAGACTGAGTTAACTATCTAAACACAAGATGACTAAACCTAGCACCCAATCGATAGGTTAACAATATGCAAGGGAATATGATGACTATGACATTCATACAACACAATAATTTCCTTGTGCAACAAAATCAATCTGTACATATTAAAATAATTATTATCAAAACAATTAGTTCATTGTAACTAATTTCCAATTCTGATATCATACAAGTATTTTCCTAATGAGGAACTCACTATCTTTTAAACTGAAACAAAAATGAAACCTGTCTTTTAAGACTATGTAAAACATGTCCTTTATATTTGAATTTGCTATCTTTAAATTGAAACAAATACAAGTGTTTTCCTAAGGATGAATTTGCTATCTTGAGAACATCACCATAAATCGTTGTCTTTTAAAGATACTTGTTGTCTTTTAATGATACGTGTTGTCTTTTAAATATAAAACCGAAACAATATAACTTTGTCTACTTTAAATAATAACATCTCAATCTGTCAGTTTAAATAATGCATGGTTATGACGAGCTAAGAAACCAAAAAGAGATTCTTTGTTCTGTAATTTATTCGTTGTAATAACAAGTCTATTTATGGATACAATTTATAGTGAGTCACATTTTTGTGTCAATCATTAATAAAAAATGGAAAATCGTTGTCACACACAACATACAACACTACAATTACACAGTCACCAAAAACGCATCTATTACCCAGCCATAAAACGTTGTATATCATTACGCTGTGTGTAGAGCATGAAGAATATCGCTGGGTAAATTCATAATTCAAAATTATGCTGGGTAAATCACTTTGAAATTCATTGGTATATCCCAATGAAATTCGTTGGTATATCATAATGAGATTCACTGTCAATACTTATTAAATTCGTAGTCATGCATTATGTAAAATCGTTGTCATTAAATATTAATTCAACAGTCACCCGATATGTATAAAATCGTTATCAATGCTTATTAAATTCGTAGTCATACATTATGTAAAATCACTTTCATTAAATGTTAATTTAGCAATCACACAATATGTATAAAATCGCTATCTATACTTATTGAATTCGCAGTCATACATTATGTAAAGATTCTCTCTAAAAGAAAATGGATTCATCATATCTGTGCTAGAAACTATAAAAAATGTTGGGAAATTATCATAAAAAGTAGGGAATTATGTAACAATGCAGACATATCATTAAAACGTAGATATTTTTGGAGTTTATTCAATCCAAAACACTGAGTTCATAATTGAAGGATATGTAGAGGTGAGATTCTAATATTTCTTATTAAAAATGCAGAGACCATTGAAAACATAGAGATTATTAAAACATAGAGATCATTAAAAAACACCAAAATCATTAAAAACCCAGAGGTGATATAAAACCTCGAGATCACTGAAAATGAAGAGATCATTAAAAACACAGAGGTGATATTAAAAATGCAAGGATCGCTGAAAAAACAGAGATCCTTAAAAACACATAGGTGATATAAAAATGCAGAGATCGGGTTCAATTGTAATTTAGATAAACAACACCACTACCTAGAATATCTAAGCACAACAGGTATCCACAAACAATAACTTGAAGGACAATGATTTTATGCAATATCCATTTAAAATAAAAGGCAACAAAGACTCGACTGGGTTTCTAAATTATAAGGCCTCCACAAGTATAGAAAAGTAATGATATTGAAAATAGATGGAATCAAACAGAGCTTTATAAATATAGATTTAGGAAACTCTTATACATTAAAACTAGTTATCTGACGATATACTTCTTTCAGTTAAGCTAATGGTGTAAACAAGAGATCCAAAAAAACTAAGTTAATCCATTGAAAAAAGGGTAGAAGAAAAGAAAAACATTCAAGGAGGCGGAGATACTCATTCACAAGGAAGGTGCAAGGATTATATATTATTCAAAGGAGATAGGCACAAAGATAAGTAAGGGATAGATAATTGGGAGAAAATTTATCCTTCACTTATTATCCATCCACAAGAAAGCAAATCATTTGAATCTATAGGTATTTAAACACCGAAGTGACAACCATCGATTCGGCTCCTGGCCGACTGTTCAGGCACGGACTAATAAATTAATGGATAAGGGACAGAAGATAAAAACACAAATTTCTTCATAATAATCAATAAAATAAACATAGAGAAGTCATTGTAATAAGAGGTCGAGTTAGCCATGAGAAATCAATTAGAATACAATGAGCAAGGGGATTACAAATATCGTAGGTAAGTAGGTGCAAGAAATCTCATGGAAATGAAATCGTCAACCCAACATAGAAAAATAACAAGTGTAAATTAAATTTCATTGCAAGTAAAAAATTTAATAGTGTACCTTAGCCAAACACGAATGCCTCGAAGTTGTTGTCCTGTGCGAGCTCCGTCCAACTCCCACTTGATAATCGATGTGACCTCACTGGTACCTCTCAGCCAATGCTAAGGGTACTCTTATTCCCCCTGAGACCCCTGAGCGGAAAAGGGGCCACACACACAAATACCACATAACAATTAGCACCCTGCTCGCCTTGCAAGGTCGAGCTACCACTCGTTTCCCAATCTGGGTATACCAACTCCCACAAGATAAAGTTCAGTGAAGTAAAATTCCAGCAGCGTAATGCTACGCAAAAACATGAGATCCATACTCCTCCACCTCCATCCTTTTTATAGATTTTTTTTAAGTAATTAGTTTCCCAAATTATCATTAAATTCATTTTTCAGTTAATTAAATTCGAAAAACCTCCTCCATACACATGTCACCCATCCCCTAGTTGCACCAAAAAATCAATTTTATTAAATAATTAATTATTCTTATTTCCCTCACCCACCTAAAAACATTCCTAAAAACACTCATTGGTGTCCCATTATTCCCTTACAAATCTTAAATGATTTACACCTTACTTAATTCCTAGTTTAGTTCGTAAATAGCAAGTTCCCAAGGTAAGATTCATTACTAAGTTAAACATTCATCTTTTTCTTTATGTTTCCCCTTTTCTTTAGGTTTCCCCTTTTTCTTTAAGTTTCCTATTTCTTTTAATTTTCCCCCTTTTTCCTTTTTAACTAAGAATCACTTTAGCAAGTGTAGATAAAACAACCATTTACCCTTTTTCTTCTTTAATTAAAAATTAATTTAGTAAGTGTAGATGAAACAACCATTTACCCTCTTTTTTTTTTTTACTAAAATTAAATTAGCAAAAATAGATAAAAACAACCATTTCCTTTCTTAAAATTTTAATCCCATTATAATTTTGATTTTAATAAATAAATTTAAATTTCTTACCCCCCTTCTTGTTACATGTTTATTTGTTATTATTATTTTTTTGACCACATGTTCTACTTAGACATAGATTTTAATTTCACTAGGCTCGACGACATTTTTATTAGGGAAGTATTTTTTTTAAATCGTACTTATCATATCATTCATTTTAAGGCCGACTAGGTTTATTCACTTACCGGTCAAAATCATGACGTTCCCTACAAGACGCACTAGGTGCTCCAAGGGATCCACTCACCTCTTTCCATTTTCTTTGCGCGACATGCCCTTCAAGACACACTCTGTGGCCCAAGGGTGTCACTCGCCTCCTTTCATTTTCCTTGCATGAAATGCCCTTCATGACGCACTACATGCTCCAAGGGTGCCACTTGCCTCTTGACTGAATTTCGTATATGTAAAAAAACCCTGGAGTCAATACTTTGCCAAGTGATCTTGTGGGAGACTAAGGGCCTCTAAGGAATAAGGCCCCTGCCTTATTGTGCACCCCTTAGAATCATCGTGAGCAGATGTCATAATCTCCCCTCACGACATCGTGGGTCTTCTCGAACTAGGTAATCGTTAACCTATAGTTCCAGCCATGGCGAGAGTGCTAGTGGGTTGTGGCAGGGCTTCTACCACACCTCTCCCTCAAGTCTCTGGTTGTCCTGTGTGACCCCTCTACTCCACATGTGAGTCTCGTCAACAAGATATTGTCATCCTGCATCATCAACAAATCATGTTAGCAATAATAATCAATCATCATAACATCTAATCATATGTACATATGTCATATCAACAACAATCAAACCCCAATAGTCCACTCCCTGACTCGATCCAGATTCCAAGGGGTTTCATCGATGCCTCTGTATCCTCAATGTCCAAAGTCCTGCACACTCAGGAGAACCCATTCAATATCACCTCTCTATGTAAATACAACAAAAATAACATATCACCATATCCATAATATCTCATAATCATAATCAAACAACCAATAGTATAATAATCTGGATCACTTGAAAGAAAGTGTCCTCAAAGAATAAGTTTTCTCAGTGAGTAAAAGAGTGGGATGTTACAATATGCATGCTCTTCTTTTGGAATTCTGTAATCAGGTCCCTCCATCTGATAGAGTCCATGCATCCATCTGCATCCTTCTTTATTTTTGTAAAGTGCCACGTGTCTATTCTAGTTTCCTTTTGATTTTTGACTTCTTTATTTCCTGACTCCTTCTGGGTCTCTTCAATTTTGGTTTTGATTGCATCCTATCTCGAAGTTGTGACGTATGTAGTAGCTTCCACATAAATTGTCACCAAAGATTGTCAATGTACTTCATCATTTTCAAATACATTGCTTGACTAGTAGTCATTGTAATGGAAATCCTTATATTTTTATTCTCCCATAGGTATCTGACCTTATTATCTTCTAGGAAATAGATACACATGATATGTACATGAATTATGTAAACATGGTATGTGAAAGGACTATGTTAGAGAATAATATTGTTACCATATTGCTTCATCCTGCTTGACTTTATTTGAGAGTTCATTTTCTTTGGAAACTATTTATTTGTGTGTTTCCTTCCTTTTATTTAACTCAAGACATTGGCTCCTCTGGTGACCATATTTTTGACATATGAAGCATTGCAGTTTTGACATATCATTTTCTTGATTTGGTTTCTTCCTTGAGACAAACTTCTTCTTATTCCTGAATTTATTGAACCCTTTTTTGTAGGATTACTCATCATCTTTATTTTCAGATTTCTCTTTTGTGCTAATCATTGATTCTTCTTGTGCACACCAAGTCCAAATTTCTTCAAATGTGGGATACTCGTTTCTTGTGTTCATGCTTGTGGAAAATGCATCCCATGTATTTGGAAGG
This sequence comes from Picea engelmannii, assembly GCA_009831015.1. NCBI lineage: Eukaryota > Viridiplantae > Streptophyta > Pinopsida > Pinales > Pinaceae > Picea > Picea engelmannii. The sequence continues at coordinate 6,277 of WSFP011521812.1, read as the reverse complement.
GCATTAAGTACTATATTTACTAGTTCCTTTTCGAAAATGATTTCCTCAATATATTGTAGTTGATCTCTTAACTCAAATATTCTTACAAAGTATGATGTTATGCTATCATCATCATTCATTTTCATGTCACATAACTCATTCTTCAGACTCATCACTTGTCCAATATTTTTGACTGAGAAGATGTTAGTTAGGGCATTGTACATCTTATTAGATGAGTCAAGATGATAAATGTAGGGTATCAAATGGTCATTTACATAGTCCACTATGATTCTCATAGAATTTATGTCATTGTCCTTGAACATTTCCATAACTGAAATATTATGAGGTTCCTTCTCATTTCCCACTTCAAATTGTGGTTCCATGATCTTTCCTTTCATGATATCCAACACTTTATTCTTGGAAAGGATGAGGTTAATCCTTTCCTTCCATGCTATGAAGTTGGATTCCCCTTCTAACTTATTCTTTGACTTCATAGAGTAACTTATGACTTCTTTGACTTGGTCAACTTTTGACGTTGACTTGGTCAAATTTTGACATTGACTTGGTCAACTTTTGACTTTGACTTGGTCAACCTTTAACCTTGACCAAAAACTCAAAATTGACACCTTGGCTTGCTAAGAGTACAAGGAGGTGCACTAGGCTAGGGTGCACTAGGTTATGTAGGAATTAGTTCAAGTGCTTCACTTAAGGTGTTTCAACAATAGGGTTAGGGTTTCATTGTTGCAACAAAACTTTAAATGTAACTACAACTGAGAAACTCCTCCTAATATACCTTCAAGTGGTTAGAGTGTCTGAAGATAATGTGGGAACATAACCTATTAGAATAATAGGGGTGCTCGTTTAACTATATAAAATATAACAATATTTTCACCTAACCATAGGCATAGAGGCCACCCGTGAGCACCTCATCCATGATAGATAGAATAATTCTGGAATAAAACCCTAGAACCAATAGCCAACCAAGGTAGTGTACCTCTCTCCAAATCTAACATACAAAGAAGAAATTACAAATCACAACTAGGAAGAATGTTCAACAATAACAAAAGACCAAGTCACCACTGCAGTAGTTGCAACTCTCCTTCAGTCATGCACACCACTTGTTATTACACAATTATGAGTGTGAGTGTGACAAATGAGCTCTAACACCCTCTTATTTATAGTCCTCCAAGTGACATAACTGGGCCCACTTCTACTTCTAGAGGATAATAATTTAATACAAATTATTATCTTGATTTGACCTGTCTTCTAAGGTTATTTCCTAACCTTATAGGTTTTCTCTTGCTTCCCAGAATATTCTAGACTCGTCAAAGGTTACACGTAGAGGTAAATACATCTCGTAGTTAGTGTAATATTAACATCCCTAACTACAAAGTTTCCCACTAAAGCCAATAATTGCTCTGATAAAAATTGTAGATTTTAACCTTGTAGAAATAATTATTGCAAACAGATTCTTATAAAAAAAAATAGATACAATTACAAACAAAGAGACATTACATATATATTTTACCCTAGAAACCCAAACTCGGAAAACCAACAACCTAATTAGAGCTTCACCTCTAATATTCTATTCATCATCTATCCATTGTTCAAAATACAATATATAGGGCCTCATGGCATCCAAAACCCATAATCCATTCTCCTATATTAGTCAACAACTCTATTTCCTTATCTAGAACTAGAATACCATTCGAAAAAACCATGTGTTGAAAAACCACCCAAAAAAAATTGGGGGCGTTTCCTCTAAAACCTCACACAGGGGGGGGCACCCCCCTACGAACCCCCTAGACCGGGGATCTCCCTGTGACCCCAGGTAGTGGGGGCTACTGGCCCCCTCAAAAACACTAGACACTAGATTTACTCATGCAAACAATATTACACATACCCAACATTACAAAATAAGGATTCAATAATTAATGAATACAATTTGATGAGTTAAAACATTCTCATGTTGGGTGGAATGTACAAGTATAACCAATAAAGGAATTGGCATCTTTACCTAGCCAATAAATCCTTTGATAAATTACTTTAACTTGGATATCTGATTGATTAGATTCAAACAGGATTACTCACTTTCTAAAGAATAAAATATGTGTATTTCATAATCTATTGTAATATCCCCAAAAACAAACATGATTGTTTGTTGTTCAATAATGTTATTTCTCTTTGTTAAAATTTTTCAAACACTTAACAATCGTAGGTTTTGGTACTGCAAGTTGATAAATGAATATCTACAAAGAATATGCAAGTATTCTAGTGATAGATACTTCATCAAACATATGGCATGCAATCATTTTACAAAAATGACATAAGAGGCAACATTCACATTTTATTATGGATGGAATTTGATGCGCACAATAACAGAACTTTAGTGGCTACTACAACAATTGTATTACAATAGAAAAATACTACAAACTTCAAGATTGAAACCTAGTGTCATGCCAAATTCACCTTAAATTTTTTGTCAATTTTTTACTGCCTTCTCTAATCCTCTTGGGCAAGCTAATATGGTACTCGAATCTCCTCAATTCTCACTATACACACCCCAAACCTTATGTAGAAAGCATTTTCCATATAGATTGACCTCTCCAGGTTCCTCATGGTTTCTCTAGCCCACAGATATATCAAGAGAGAGAATGGACCCTCCTCCAATTTCCCCAACGATCTCCTCCATGCTTTTTTATGGAGACCCCCCTTCTCTCCTAAGGGATGCACGACCTCATCTAGGATCGATCAAGAATTTGAGTCTGATTGAATCTTTGGGTATATGCTAGACCCCAAACCCACTTACATAGGTCCTTTCTCCAAAGAAGAAGGCCATATGAGACCCAGGGGTTCTCTCCTTAGCGTTATTCAACTTCTACTCCAATCAGGTTCTAGATCTTCTCTGACTATGCCCATTCATTCTTATGGCCACGGATATAAATACTCACCTAACTCAAAAGGAATTTCATGATTTCGCGTATTGGCTCTTCGCATGTGAGTCACCCCGACTCTTCCAACCTCTGAAATCCTGATAGGAGCCTAACGCATGCTATCCCTCTATTCTCCTTCACCAATGTGACCATTTGCTATGACCGTGGGCCAATATTTCGAGCACTTCATGATTTCACGTTTCACAAAGCCCACTTTCTCGTCCTCCCGAAACTCGAACTTGCGAGTTTCACTTGCTTGATCAATGGTCCGCAATCCCCGCGATATAATGGTCCTGATCTCCTTTTCGCGTAGCAGGATTTTGCATTTCACGAAAAAGGAGGACCGCTCACCTCCCTTCTCCTGATATTCAAACTCTAGATATCTCCCTAGACAATCAACGACCAACGCTCTCCTCAATCTTCCAACTCAGATCAAATCACAAACTCACATTTCGCGAGTTCCCTGAACTCTTACCTCTGACTTCCCCAGTTGCGAACTCTCGACAAGACCAGATCTACAGTCCAGGATCTTCCTTCAATTGATGGTTGCGATCAAATAGTGCTCCCTCCTGACTCTCAAAATGTAGATATTTTAGAGCGCCAAATCAATGGCTCGTGCTCCTTTGGATCTGACGACAACTATCAAATCGCAAAATCAGGCCTCGTGAATTCTCACGACCTTTACATCTGGCTATCTCAAACTTCTAATCAGCGAAATGTTGATCTCTCACCATGTGTCCTCCTTCACAATGGATGACTCTGATGATTTCAAAATTTCATAACCCCGCTCCTCCAGTGTACTTTCAAAGCTTATCGTTAGTGCACTTTACCTTGATCGAGAATCTATGATTCTTTTTCACATAGACGAAACGACTGATATCTTTCCTCCTTTGTGCTTGCTCCTTGTTGTTGGGACGCTGATTGGATGGTCCAGATCCTTCCTTCTGAGCTTATGCTTTCTTCAGACTTAGAATATTTTTGAAATATTCAAAGGCTTCAAACTTTATCCTTCCTGCGAGTCTATTTCTTGGATCTCGTCCACACTTTATGAAAAGTGTTATCCCTTCTAAGCTTGATCTCATGGATACTTTGAATTCCTGCACACTCCTTGCATTTCAAGGTTTAGATAACTCAGATCCGAAGGGTTTCTCGAAGAGAAATTCCTCTCTCCCTCCCGACGTTCTCCTTTTCTGGTTCTTTGACTTCTTTCAAATTCCCTTCGACACTTAGTCGAATGTTAGATCTATGCACTCCTTGCACTATATCTTTATGCAAGGTTCAAATTCTTGCGGACCACTGTGCACGCCTTGTGCCAGTCTCTTTGCACTCCTTACAAAGGGAAGTTTCATGTTGTCTCTTCTGAGCTTCAGAACTGAAACAGATTTCATCAATGAACTCCTTGCATTCTGTGTGGACACCTTGCACCACTCGACAGAAGTGAAACAATTGAAGCTTATCCTAACATTCACAGTTCCATCTACTCATAACTAAATTCATTCATTCATTCATGAAAACAAAATGATAGGGAATTGCAAGCAATGTCCACACCATGCATTGGGTCAATTCTCCTATGTTATATTCAAAAGTGAAAATGGATACAACTGAAATAAAAAAACAAAAATTGAAAACTCATAAATCTCCTACTAACTTGCAACTAGCCTCATTTGGGCGTACAAATCCTCTATTTATCTCATAGGGTTATTAGGGTTCCCCCTGGATACTTGTCTACATCAAAACCTATCCTGATGGCTATCCTAGTGCAATCACAGTCTAGAGTAGGAGTGGAAACTCCCACTTTGCTCGTGATCATTCAAGTGTGCCTCAAAATAGTTTTTCAGCGCTAAGTTAAGGCCTGCTTCAAAATATCTACCGTAACTACCACTGTTGAGATTTCGTACAGATTCCCAAACGTTGAGAGGTCATGATCTGCTTGCTTGCCAACAATGCTCCTACATCACTTTTGACCTGCAAAATGAATGGGAGGCAACTCCCTTAACCGACCCATAACCTCAAAAACTCCATGGTTTTGCAGCTAAATAGATCGACCACTCCACTACTGCATTTGGGTCAAATTCTGACGGCGCGTTCGACACAATTGCCACTTTCTATTGTCGAAAGACCGACAAACCATTTTTCCGACGACCACATTTTCATCTGTATTGCAACGTTATATGACACCACGTGTCATCATAAATTGAATTTCCCAGCCCCATATTGATGTCGTAAGACCGACGTTTCAAATGTGGCAAGTGAGACGTTGAAAACGTGGCAAGACCGGCGTTGAAAATGTGGCAAGTGAGACGTTGAAAACATGGCAAGTGAGACGTTGCAAATGTGGCAAGTGAGACATTCCAAATGTGGCAAGTGAGACATTTTAGACATGGCAAGAGAGACGTTTCAAAGGTGGCAAGAGAGACGTTTCAGAGGTGGAAAGACCGACGGGACGAGGTATTATCTCCGACGTGGTTGCTATGGGAGCGACACTCTTGGACGTGTCAAGAACGACGTCCATCAGGTGGCAACAATGACGGTCAGGAGTTACTAGCTCCGACGTGGTTGCTATGGGAGCGACAATCTTGGATGTGGAAGGAGAGACGTCTTGGACATGGAAATAACGATGGGAAAAGAGTGACAGACGTCACAATTGCCACCTTTGTGTAGGTATTTAAAAAAAAATACAATATCAATATCAAGACCTAATTATAGTCATTCCAAGCCCAAAGGAGGAGTAAGTCATATAGGTGTCATCTAGTGACAACATACATGGAAATTTCTTCCTTCTTCATTAACATTTTCTTCAAAATTAAATTTACGACAACGAAAAGAAAAAAATTATTTGCAACCTTCAGTGCACACTTTAGCTTCAGTCACTTCAACATCCATGCTATCTTTCCTTTCACTCTCAAGACAAGTGGGAGATTGCATATCCATTTCATTTAAGTTCAAATCTTCATCATCATTTATGACAACAATTTCTTCATAAGGATGGTCTTTGAATTCAGCCAAATGATGCAGAACAAGAGGCACACATTCACTCAACAATTCTGATACATATTTTGAGCAATCTGCATCATTGACATATTGTTGTTCATTGTTGATGAATAGACATATAGCTTCTTATTGAAGCTACGCTTCATCTTGTTCTTCAAGCTTTGATTCACCTTCAACATTCTGCCCAGCTAGTACCTAAGAACAAGTCATAATCATAACATCTTCTGCCTACACATTGTGAACTCTAATGTAGCAGTGAGAGAAACCCATAGAAGAGTTATGAGACTACATTAAATATATGAATGTCGACACCCAAGCTCTAGCCAATCCCTCTGGATTAAGTGGTCGTGTTGAACAAGATACAGGTAGAAAAT
>ML893605.1:690-12479 GCA_009831015.1 Picea engelmannii | reverse complement strand
TTGTTTACTTTAATACCTTCTCATTACAAGTTAGTTTTTTGTGAGAATGTTAATTAACCTTGTTTTATTTCAGTATCTATGCAGACTTATGAAGGAAGTATCAAAGAAGAGAATGAAGAAAGAGATAAAATATTTATTTCATGTATGATCACTCATGAGAGTGACAAAGAAATCATATTGTAAGTAAGTTTACAAGTATCGGAAGAAAGAACTTATGTCGTGACTTGCAGAAGTTAGACAACACGAGAAGGATGTATGATATGATGACAGTCAGTAAAGACCAGACAATATCTAGTATTTATATAGGAGCAGGAGGCTCCTAAAGATGCAGAACATAAATATTCAAGATGAAGAAAAAGATGTATACTCATATATAGTGAATGAGATGCAAGTAACTACAGGTTGCTCCAGTACCGTTCTTATATATGCAGAGGGATCGGGTTGATCCAGTATGAAGACAGAAAGAAAGAAATATTCAAACTCAAGAAGGCACCCAAGATATTATAGAAGATAACTTCAAGGATGATGATTAGAAACTATCAGTTAGGTGCAAGAGGGAGCTATGTCTCAGAGTTCGAAATGGAGGATTGTGATTTGATGCAGTTAGAAAAGCATATGGATGGTGCCCAGATATTTTGATCAAGATGAAATTTATCCAGTAGATGGATGGTGCCCAGCATATGGGTAGCATGGTATTATACCATTGAAATATTTTGGACCACAAGATATTTTTTTTGGATCCCATAGTTATACTTTTGTAGAGAAGGAATGAGCAATCCCACAGGCAGACCTTCGTAGAGAAGGAGAAAGAGAAGAGACCTTCGTAGAGAAGGGGAATGATAAATTTGCCAAGGTTGTCCTCTGTCCAAGTGTTGAGTTTTGGATACTCTAGAGACATGCTAGAATACCCTCATAGAGAGGGGTGTGACCACCCTTGTAGGGAGGAATGTGGATGTTTCTCCAAGGGGCAACGGATAGATACTCTCCTCTGGCCAAGGATTGAGTAGCCTAGAACACAAACCTTGACCATGTGGAATGGTTAGTTGGCTCTTGAGTTTTGTGTCGTGATCCTGCGTGGATCATGGAAAGGGAGTCTAGTCTTTCCCAGGCTAACATCTTAGCTTCTCTAGTTCATGTGGGATGACTAGGAGTGAAGCTATGCTAGTAGTCCTCCTCAGTGGATGGGTGAGATGTATGACTACAAGAGAAGGGAGAACATAAAAGGAAAGGAAAAACTCATAGAATATATTTTGTGTGAAGATAAGACATCTTTTGTGTGAAGATAAGAAATAAGTAACTTATGTGTGAAGACGAAAGAAAGAAAGAGTATCTTCTGCGTGAAGATAAAGAGAAAAAAAATTCCGATGATTTATAGATATGTCAGTTAGTGATCATGATGACAGATGACCAAGTGGATTATATTGGTTCCTCCTATTATCTAGTTGATGATCTTACCCAGTTGATGATGTTATCCAGTTGATGATGTTACCCAGTTGATGATATTTCCCAATTGATGATGTTATCAGGTGGATTTTACTGCCTAGTTGATGTTGACATTCGGTGACCTGTCAAAAGATAAAGAATATCCTTCTTGTTAAGAGGGAGTGTTAAAATATTGTGTAACTACAAAGAATATTTTTATCCCCTTTTGTGGATAAAGATAAAATATATTTATTATTGATTAGATCAATCCCCTTTTGTGGATTGATCATGTCGGGCATTGTAATTGATCAAATCCCCTTTTACGGATTGGTCAAACCCTAATTGTAATAGGCTAAATGAAAAGACGGCCCCAGAATATATCAAAGTGGTTATAACCACCCAGAATGAGAAGTCGGCCCAGCCAGAATATATTAAAGTGGTTATAACCACCCAGAATGAGAAGTCAGCCCTACCAATGAAAAGACACATGTTCAACACCTTCCAGATTGTATAAATAAGAGAGGCCAGCGCCTCATTTGGACACACACTCATCTCACTCATCTAGTGCGCAAGTATTGAAGGAAGTTGCAGTTACCAATTGCCGAAAGAAGGAAGACAGAGAGAGGCGCATCCTTGGAAGAGGAATTTATGTCTTGTTTGGTTCATTATCTTGGAATTGTATTGGCTATCTATATTAAGGAAGTTTTGTTGGGTTTTCTTCCCCTTGAGGGTTTCCCAGGATAAATGATTGTGTACTCTTGTGATTGTGTTTCTCTCAGTGATCCTGTCTATGCTATTGTTATCTAGTAAATAGAAAGGTAACCTAATAATAGTTGAAACTTTAACAGTTCAGACTCTGAGCCAGAACCAGAAAGGGGAAAATGGATCATTGATGTGGAACCCAGTGCCACCGTTTCTACCACCAAGCTCCAGCCTGGTGAACAAGACGAGCCAAAAGAAGGAGAACGCCTCTTCCATTCACAGATGTGTGTAAAAGGCACCCCGTTGCACTTCATCGTGGATAGTGGTAGCCAGAAGAACCTCATCTCAGCAGAGGTTGTCAAGTAGTTGGCCCTGCCGACAACACCGCACCCACAAACCTACACCATTGGATGGCTCCACCAAGGAAGTGATCTTTGTGTCAGCCAACAGTGTCGATTTTCGTACGGCATCAAGCCCTTCAAAGACGAGGTATTGTGTGATGTTTCTCCTCTCGAAGTTTGTGATGTTCTTTTGGGCCAGCCTTATTTATGGAAACGTCATGTTGTATATGAGTCTAGGCCTCGTGGTGTTATTATTACTTTGAACAAGAAATTGTACAAGATACCCAAGGCAGTCCCACCTAGTGTTATTTCCTTGATCTCTGCTAAGCAATGCAGGAAGATCATCTCTTAGACGGGGAAGTTTGTCTTCTTTGTGATTCGCTCTCAGAATAAGCAAAAGATCACAACCACATCTAGGTTCTCTATGGCTTACCTCTCCATGTAGCAGAAGCAAGTAGATAAGGTCATGGAAGAATACTCTGATATCTTCTCCTCACCTACTAGGGTACCTCTGCACTGCCAAGTCAAGCACCCCATCAATCTGACCCCCGACGCACCGCTGCCCAATGGGCCAGTCTATCATCTCTCTCTGTTATATAATGAGGAGATCAAGCGACAGATCCAAGAACTGCTCCACAAGGGGCACATCCATCCTAGTTCATCACCTTGTGGGAGCCCAATCGTGCTGGTACAAAAGAAAGATGGAACCTGGCGACTCTGCATTGATTACCGAGCTCTGAATAAAATCACAGTCAGAAACCGATACCTGATTCCCTGAATCGACGACCTCCTTGATCAACTCACGGGGGCCAAATACTTCAGTAAGATTGATCTGAAGTCTGGCTACCACCAGGTCCCGATAGAATAGACAGATGTATGGAAAACTGCCTTCAAGTCAAAGGAAGGCCTTTTTGAATGGTTGGTCATGCCCTTTGGTTTAACAAATGCTCCAGCCACTTTCATGAGGATGATGGATGATATCATGCGACCATTCACCAATACTTTTGTAGTGGTGTATCTGGATGACATTCTCATTTACATCAAAACTTGGGCCGAACATTTGCAGCATATTCAGCAGGTTTTGCACACCCTGCAGCAGCACAAGCTATATGTCAACTTGGAAAATTGCTCCTTCGGCATGGACAGGGTCCATTAGCTTGGCTACATAATTGATCAGCATGGCGTACATGTGGATCCAACCAAGATCCAAGTCATCCATGACTGGCCAGCCCCAACAACATTCACTGAGCCTCAGAGCTTCTTGGGCCTTGCCAATTTCTACCGCAGGTTCGTGTTGGGATTCTCCCATATTGCATGGGCCCTTAGCCAAATAACTAGTGGTGGTGGTAAGGAGAAATTTGCGTGGGACTGGTCCCAACAACAAGCGTTCGATGATTTGAAGTAGCGCTTTTGCTCAGCCCCAGTACTTTCACTACCAAACTTGAAACAACCCTTTGAGATCAAGACAAATGCTTCAGACTATGAGGTGGGTGTCGTTCTCACTCAGCACAGCCACCCCATGGCCTATCATAGTGAGACATTATCAGATGTTGTCTGTAAGTACCCTACTTACGAAAAAGAAATGTACTCCATTGTGAAAGCCTGCCACTAGTGGAGACATTACATTCTTGGGAAGGAGACAATCATCCACACTGATCATAAGCCACTGCAGTTCATGCAGACACAAGGAAAATTACAGAATGATCACCATCAAAAGTGGTCCACATACTTGCAACAATTCCACTTCAACATCAAGTATAAAACATGAAGCACCAATCATGTCATTGATGGCCTCAGCAAACCTCCAGTCGCGGCACTCATCACAGTGCTAGACTCATGCGTCCATGAGACCTCTGGATGGCCCCAACTCTATGAGACAGACCTGGACTTCGCCACCACCTACCAAATGTTGGGTGCAAACACAGTTGTCGATAATTTCCATCTTCAGGATGGGTTGTTGTGTCGTCTAGCCCATATATGTGTTCCATCAAGCGAGCGAGCGAAGTTGATATGGGAAGCCCACTACAGTCGGGTGGCAGGACACTTCGGCATCGAAAATATAGTGGCGATGCTACAGAAACATTTCTACTTGCCAAAACTTCGACAGGAGGTCAGTAAGTATATCAGGTCCTGCACTGCCTGTGCTATTTCCAAACCAACCACTAAGAAACAAGGCATGTACACCCCTCTTCCTACTCCTGGCAGTCCATGGGAATCCATCTCAATGGAATACATGTCGGTCCTCCCGTCCACCAAGTAGGGAAATGACTATGCTTTTTTGGTTGTTGATCACTTTTCTAAGATGGCGATTTTGGTTGCCTGCAAGAATATCACAGCAGAGACCACTGCCAAGCTCTTCTTTGAACGAGTCTGGGTACATTTTGGAATCCCACAAACCATTATCTCAGATCGGGACAGTCGATTTCTCATCACATTCTGGTCGAGCCTCTAGTCACTGCTGGACACCAAGCTCACCAAATCCATGCCCTTCCACCCCCAGACAGATAGCCAAACCGAGGTTGTCAATCGAATGATTATGCATATAATTCGCATGTATAATTCAAAGCACCCTTGCACATGGGATGAGAGCCTTCCCTATGTCCAACATAGCTACAACCGAGCCCTGCATAGCTTAACCGGCCACAGCCCCTTTCAGGTGGGGTTGGGATTCCAACCATTGGGTCCCATAGATGTTGCACTTCCCCTTGCGGTCACCTCAACCAACTCATCTCCTTCTCCAACTGAAGCTGACAAAGCCACCTGGTTCATTGAGATGATCCAGCACATCCACCAATAGGTTCAGGATATCCTACAGAAGTCCAATGACAAGTACAAGTAGCGCCATGCTCAACATTGGGTGCCACATAAGTTTCAGGTGGGTGACAAAGTTTGGTTGCACTTGCAGAAAGAACGCCTTACAGGAACCCATCGGAAGATTAGCCCGCTTCATTATGGGTAGTACACCATCACCGAGGTCGTGGGGGACAATGCTTTTGAGCTCAAAATTCCTCCTTTCCTTGGCCTGCACCTAGTGTTCAACGTGGATCTCCTTCGCCCTTATTTCCCACCATTATTGGACACCTCAGACGTAGCAGAGCAACTGGCACCAATAGAGCTCAACCCCAATTGCATACAACAGGCATCCAGTGATCAGATTGTGGACACACATATCAAGGGCACTCGACAACAAAGGATCCAACTTTATCAAGTCGTCAAAGCAGGGCAGCTCCTGCACCAAGGCAAGTGGTTCACCCAGGGCCAAATTTAGCAGAAATTTTCTCATCTGATGGGGGAAATCAACGCAATGGAGACCATTTATTCCTAAGGAAGGTGGATTGATCCAGGTGGATATCAGTGGCCACCCACCTCTTCCAACTGGCTCAAAACAGTTTTCTGACAATTTTGGCAATTTACTATTTTTAGCATTTTTAACTTCCGAGGCCATTTTGAGGGCCTAAATGAATAATTTTCAGGATCAATATTCTCAAATATAGTTAAAGGAATCATTGAGCCCAAAAAATGAATCTCCTCAATGATACCTTTCCAACGGGCTATCATATGCCTAAAATGGATACGTATGCAAAATGTACGACCCCGGGAAGTTGATGTACTAACTTACCCAAACGGGGCCCACATGACTTTTGGCGCTTCATCTCCTAGGGTTAGGTTTTTGGATGTCTAGGGTTTTTGGCATTCCTGTTTATTGTAAAAATTCCTTCAGAGCCTCATTGTAATCATCTTCTTGCGAATGAGCGAAGTCGTCACATCTCTTCTCATAGATAAGCCGACACCATTCCAGCAAGCTTGTTTCTGCTGCATTTTACAGTTTCAGCTTATTTCTGTTAGGATATTTAGACACTTAGGAGTTAGTAAGATCTACTTAGTCTATTGTGTCATTAGGTAAAAGTGTGATTTCTAGTTTGTTTCTTTAGTATGCATTTGTAGTTAGGAAATCTGACGGTCACGATATGTTCCCGACATAGAGTGATCTGACAGTTCATACTCTCCTCGATCTTAACGGCCATTTATCCATGGATTAACACCCGATTGGTCCATGATCTCTCTTTAAAGAGCATGGAGGGTCATTTTTTGATGATCGATTGTGAGAAACTCTCTTGTAAAATCTCTCTGTAATCTTTTTCTTTGCATTAATAAACTGCTACAAGTGGTCGCGTTGGTTGGGGTCGCGGATGTTTCCCTGTAGGGGTTTTACCATGTGAAAACATTGGTGTGTTGATCTTTGATCTGGTTATGTGAGTGGTTACTGAAGGTTTTCATCCTCTATTGGAATACCTGTGTTGTCGAACATGGTATCCAAGCCTGTTTGAAGACCCGCTCCTGTTGAAGATCGAGATCGTGAAGCTGAGTTGCCTCATCTCCACTTTTTGTCATTTCCCTACATTCCTGGGCTGAGAGGACTATTATGTTGTGTCCGGAGCGCTCATTTTAGTCAGGAACACTTTTCATTTCACTCGAAAAGGTTTCTATTTTCCCAAGATACGGGCATTACAGTGAGATCCAGAGGTATAAAGCTTGAATACGCATTTTTTTTTAAAAATTGCAGAGTAGTATTTTGGTTTTATTTCGGTTTTATTTTATTTATTTATGGGCTGCTTCTCTTTTAGATCTATGTATTTTGTTTGCCCCGCATCCTGTGTTATCTCGGAAAATCATAAACAGATAGGAAAATGTGCATCTTCTGGGTAAGCTAACCGAGATCTAACCCATGTTGTCATCGAGAAGCGAAATTTTTTTTCTTTTGTGAAAAGAGTTTTTTTTAGCACGCTCTCCAAGGCCAACAACAAAAACACCCCCAATCCTCCTTCTGAACATTACAATATGTTTTGCTAGATCATTTGGTTAAAATTTGCCTTATTAAGTAAGAGGTCTTGAGTTCAAGTCTCTCTTTTGTTACCTTTTTTGAAAAAGTTCATGCTAAAATTGTAAAGTGTATTTCACTTCAAGTATAAAAGTGAATCACTATAAGTAGCTTTAATATTTTATTTGAGTTATTTATTTTGCATGCAACTTTTCTGTTATAAAGTAACTTCATTGTAAAAATAATCTCCACTTCTCTTTATAAAAGTGGGTCACTTCATAAAGCAACTTACACAATCACGTGGTCATTTGGTTACCGACTGTGCCTTTTTTAAAAAGGGCATAACTCAACATCGGAAGTCCATTTTCAGTGCCATTTTTTTTAAAACCGCATAACTTTTCGAGCTCTTCCATCTAGATCATCAGTTTTAGTTTTTAAATCCACATTATCTACATATTTAATATGGCTTCTACAAGTACTATCTTGCTTACCAGCAACAACTACTTCCAGTGGAAATCTCATATGGAAGATTTATTAAGAAGTAAAGGTTTGTACCGAATTACCTTGGGAAAGGAAAAAGCACCCACTGACGTTGATAAGAAAGCCAAGTGGGATAATAGGAATGACGAAGCACGTGGACTAATCGGAATTTCCATCTCTCCTGATTTAAGGTACCACCTTCAAGATATTGATGACCCCAAAGAATCTTGGGACACGATTGAATCTGTGTTTGGTAAACTCAATATTGTTCGAGCACAACAGTTAGAAAATCAAATATTGAACTTGAGTCCAAATGATTTTTCTTGCCTTGGAGACTATCTATATAGGTTTAAAACACTCAAAATTTTATGTGAAGAATGTAAGATAAAGATGGAGGAAGAGTGTTGCATCTATCTTATTCTTTCTAAGCTAGGTAGTGCATATTCTATGTTTGTATCTACCTTTTATGCCATGAGAGAGGCTCTAGGGAAAGAAGCTTATGAAAAACCCAATCTTGAGTCCTTTTCTTCTTCTTTGATTTGAGAGGAAGATAAGCTTGTACAATTTGGAGTGATCAACACTGCAGGTCCCTCCAACAAAGCCTTAGTTGTCCAGTAGAAAGATAAACCCAAGTATCCCAAGAAGAAACATCCTCGCTACAACAACAAACAACATAAGGGTCCCAAACCTGCTCAAACAGCTTCAGCTCCTACTGGTGACAAAGGAGAAAAATATAAAAGTAAGAATACTAACAGACATTGCAACTTTTGTGATAAAGATGGTCATGATGAGTCCAAATGTTTCAAGAAGATGACAGCTTTAGAAGCAGCGATGAAGAAGCACAACATCAGTATTGATTCTACTTCTTCTTCTCATGGACATGCACTTTATGCTTCTGGTTTCTCCTTCAATTCAAATTCTACTACTACTACTTCTTCTGATGAGTGGCTTATTGATTCAGGATAATCTTATCATATGGCTAAGGATAAAGCCATATTTTCTGCTCTAAATGAATGTAACACCAAGAAAATATTTGTTGGTGATGACAGATCTCTTAGTGTTGTAGGATCTGGAACAGTTCAAGTAGATAATGGCCATTTCAATGATGTATTATGTGTTCCAAGTCTTTCTTGTAACCTTCTACCAGTATATCAAATCACTCATTCAGGTGAAGGTAAAACCGTCGAGTTTTCACCTCACCAAGCTGTAATCAAGGATCTAAAAGATCCTAAGCATGTTCTTGCACCTGGAATTGTTGATAATATTACCAGGTTGTACAAGTTTGACAAATTTGGGTCATTAGATTTTTCATCAGTTTTTGTTGCTCATAGCGATGACTTGAGCAAACTTTGGCATGAGCGGTTTGGTCATCTAAACTATCGCTCATTGCAGCAACTATGTAATCAACAGCTGGTGATTGATCTTCCTCTTGTTTCATGCAGAGATGGTGTTTGTGCTAGTTGTGTTCTCAGCAAACATCATCGGGACAATTTTGACAAACGTGCCTCTTGGCACGCCTCGGGTCCTTTGCAGCTTGTTCAGAGTGATTTGTGTAGTCCACTTTCTTCTCCTTCTTTTTCTAGGTGCAAGTATTTCTTAACTTTAATTGATGACTTTTCCAGACATACTTGGGTTTACTTCTTAAAACTCAAGAGTGAAGTTTTTGACAAGTTTTTGGCCTACAAGGTTAAGAATCTGGACATCAAATTCAAAGGTTAAGAACAGATAATGGAGGCGAATATGTGAACAATAATTTTACAAGATATTGCACTACACAGGGAATCCAAATGCAACACAATGTTCCATATACACCACAACAAAATGGTGTTGCTGAGAGAAAGAACCGCACATTAAAATAAATGGATAATTGTATGATCCAATCTAAGGGATTAATTCTAAACTATTGGGCGGAAGCCATCAACTGTGCAAATTACATAGTAAATTTCACTCCCACAAAGGCTCTTAAAAATATAACACCGGAAGAAGCTTGGACTAAAATTAAACTAGATGTAAGTCACTTCCGTGTATTTGGTAGTATAGGATGAGCTCACATTCCTCGTGAGAAAAGGAAAGCATTGCAGCCTAAAAGTGAGAAGTGTATATTTGTTGGTTATTATGAAGATGTAAAAGGTTATAGACTTCTTCAATCACATTGTAATGAAATTATTATTAGAAGAGATGTTAAATTTGATGAAAATCTCTTGGCCTGTGAGCCTAATTCGGCGATTGTGCCTTCTTCAGCCTACGAGCCATCTTTGGCGTTTGTGCCTTCTTATGATCTGGTTTCTTCTTCAGATGATGACAGTGAGGATAAAAATCCACCTCTGCATGCTCACCCTCCTCCAGTTGAGTTCTTTGAACCTGAACCAACACCAGCTCTACCCCTTCCTTGATGGGTTCGTTCAACACGAGAAGCAGCTGGTGAGCTTGTCGGTGATCCTTCATATCAACGTCAGACACGTTCACAGTTCCAGCGAGCCTCTTCTCTTTTGGCTCAAGTTTCAAAAACTCATGATCCAGAGACATTTGCAGAAGCTTCAAGTCATCCAGATTGGGATACAACAATGAATGAAGAGTATCGTTCTTTAATGGCAAACGATACTTGGGATCTTGTACCTCTTCCAAAAGGAAGAAAACTTGTTAGATGTGAATGGGTCTACAGAACTAAGTATGCATCAGATGGAAGTGTTGAAAGACACAAGGCTCGGTTAGCTACCAAAGGATTTTCCCAAGTTGAAGGAATTGACTATAATGAAACCTTTGCCCCTGTAGCAAAAATGAATTTCATCTGCCTTGTTCTTCCCCTTGCTTCCTCACATAAATGGGAGGTCCATTAGATGGATGTTAAATATGCCTTCTTGCACGGAGATTTGCAAGAAGAAATCTACATGGAACAACCTCCTGGCTATGTCCAGAATGACTCTAGCCTTGTTTGTCTCCTCAATAAATCTCTTTATGGTCTCAAGCAAGCTCCCCGAGCTTGATATGCCAAAATGGATAGCTTTCTTATTGTCACTAGATTCTCTAGATGCCATTCTGATCCTAATGTCTATACCAAGAAAGTAGGAAGCCATCTCATAATCCTTATCCTTTATGTTGATGACCTTATCCTTACTGGTAGTGACTCAAAACTTTTAAACCATGTGAAAACTAGACTTAAGAAGAAATTTGAAATGACAGGCTTAGGCTTTTTTCACTATTTCCTTGGCCTCCAGGTTTTGCAAACCAATGAAGGAATTTTTCTTTCCCAGTCTAAGTATGCTTGTGACCTTCTTCGTCACTTTCACATGGACGATGTAAACCAACCCCTTCTCCCTTCCAGTCTGGAGTCAAGCTTTCTGCCACCTGTACTTCTCCTGAAGTTGATGCCACCCTATACCATCAGTTAGTTGGTAGCCTCTTATACTTGACTCACACTCGTCTTGATCTTTCCTTTTATGTTGGTCTTCTTTCCCGATATATGCAAACACCCCATGAAAGCCATTGGAAAGAAGCTAAAAGGATACTTCGCTATGTTCATGGTACAGTTCAATTTGGGATACATTACAGTTCAGGGGGGACTCCTTTATTGGTTGGTTTCACTGATTCAGATTGGGCCGACGACCCTGATGATCGGAAGTCTACTGCAGGTTATGTTTTCAGCCTTGGTTCAGGACCTGTCACTTGGGCCTGTAAGAAACAACATGCTATTACACTTTCTTCAGCAGAAGCAGAGTACCGAGCAGCAGTAAATGCAAGTCAGGAAGCCATGTAGCTTCAATGGATCCTTTCAAAGTTTGGATTCCAGCACCAGCATCCGACCAGCCTTTGGTGTGACAATTAGAGTGACATCAAGCTTGCCAGAGACCCAGTTCAACATCAGCATAGCAAACACATCGAGCTACACATGCACTTCATCAAAAAGATCATTCATGATCAAGTTATTGAAGTGCTCTTTTTCCCTACAGAAGATCAAGTTGCAGACATTTTCACAAAGTCTCTTACAGAAGCAAAGTTTTCCAAACTTCGATCTATGTTAGGAGTTC
>WSFP011521791.1:0-12479 GCA_009831015.1 Picea engelmannii | reverse complement strand
AGTAGATTTCATCATGTTATCGTAGATTTCATCATGAAATTTTTATATTTTAGCTACTCCTTATTAATAGTGTATAAAAAAGTTACATCAACTACAAACTAGAGTTAATCACTACATCTAGAATTGCATGTGATTATAAAAAAATTGAGAGAAACAACATCACATAAGAATACAATGTTATATGACTAACCTAACCTAATACTAGACTAAAAATATGAAATAAATTAGATAGGCACAACATCGTAGAAACACAAAAGTTAGAGAGCTAATAAGGTCGCTAAGGGATAGGATTAGACCTAAGAGGATTTTTTTTCCACTTTCTATTTCAAACATTAGTCTAACCGGTAAAGTTGTTATGAGTTGGTGGTTTTGTAGTAAGGATTAAATTTACATAAGGAATTGTAGGCTCAAATTGATCTAGATTGATAATGACATCAGTTTTTAATGTTTGAATTGTCTTATTGATGGAGTAATTTTCCCTCTTCTTCAAATACTTCTTCGGAAAATATTTTTCTTGACATTTCACATGAATTTCCATAGAATATACTAGCTAGATCCAAAAACCAATGACATAACAATTTTGAAATATGGTAATGCACATATAATATATTATCAAGGAAAAAACAAGCTACATGAAATTTCATTTGAACAAAATTTTACAAGTTAAATGAGTATATGTAAATAAATAATTAAAAAAACATACTAACCTTGCAAGTTCAAAATTCAAGCTATGTAAATCGAGAATTGGATTTTTTCAACCGGTGGGTGACGGAAAAAATAAACAGCTCAAACAAAAGCCACGAATAGTGTAGCAACTATAGAAAATGTGTCGAAAAGTCTCCTAAAGTCAAGTATATATAGATCGATTAGCGTCGATATAGCGACGAAAATGCATGAGTTGACGCGCAAAAATTCAACTAGTCGTTGCAAGCCACGTGTGTTAGCAGGTGCTCTGAGATAGGCAATAGTCGTCGCTATAGCAACGAACTTTCATGGCAATAGCGACGATAATCACGACCAATTTAATAAAAAAATGAAAAAAATGGAAACGTGGAAAATTTTAATGGAAAAATCTGCCCATATGTAGTAGTGCTTTCTTAATTTGCTTCTTATTTTTCTTCCTTTTCTTCTTCTTCTTAGCCTCCTGGTTACTAGCATCAAGGATTTCACCAGGCGAGAAAGAAGAAACGGAAGAAGACGTGATGGGTGAAGAAGGCAATGGGTCAACAGGAGGTTGATGTTCTTGAGATGGAGAGTTTGCTTGGGCAACAACAGGGATATTCGGTACCACTGGAGTGGAAAACAACCATATCAGTAACCCCATAATGAAACTGGAAAGAATCAATGTAGCAATGTAGGGAGGACCAATGTTTTCGAATCAAGCGAAAGCATAAGGTTCCCCGTG
Source organism: Picea engelmannii (assembly GCA_009831015.1). NCBI lineage: Eukaryota > Viridiplantae > Streptophyta > Pinopsida > Pinales > Pinaceae > Picea > Picea engelmannii. The sequence continues at coordinate 11,074 of WSFP011521791.1, read as the reverse complement.
AAAAGGGGTCCCTTGGTTGGTAACCTCGGGAACTGTTTCCATGGACGCGGATTCAACCTAGGTTTTGTTAAACGTCAAAGAGAACACACTACCAAAGTGCCTACAAGATAAGAGCAAGCAAACAAGTCAAGTTTTGAGAAGAAAGTGCATCCTTCTACTACAAAATCACATGATAAGGGTGCTAATCCTGAACAAGAAACTTCATCTAGTGCTAGTAGATCAGCTAATGCAAAGAAGAGAAAGAGAGCAGCATGTGTTAAAATTTCAGATGAATCTGTGGAAGCTCCCCCAACTAGCCAGCAAGCAGATGCAGGGTCTTTCCGTATCCTAGGTGGAGGTAAGCACCATGTTCCTTTTGCACTGAAGACTTACTCTAGAAGGACTCAAAGACAGGTAAAACCTAGGGTATTTGGAGAGTATAAAAAACCTGAGAAGGTAGAGGAATTGGGAGAGCTTGTACAGCCTGTTAGCACTCTGTAAATTTGTTTGACTGATAAAACAAACGACAGAGGTAACAGTTTCAACCAACTTTAGGTTGGATTCTGACCCTTCCAACCAGAGAGGGCTCTCTCATACATATAGATACTGAAAATACTAAAAAATATTTGGCAATGGACACACAGAGGTCAGATTTTGCAATAGGGTAATTTTTAAAAAGTGGTAGAACAAACAAGAGAACAGGGCCATTGGCCAATGGGGTCAATTCCTGAAATCTATGAAGATTATAAGCTATGTATTCTTGAGGGAACAGAGGCAAAATAGGCACGATGATCAGCCAAATAAGTAATATGAGATGGCAGTGGGAAATAAAGGAAAGACCACTATGACAAGAGGCATCTAACAGAGGAAGAATCTCTTTGTATAGCTTTAGAAGAAGAAACATAAAGGTTGGCTACCGAAAACAGAACACCAATCAAGGGTGAATTATGAATCAGAAACCAATAAACACATAACAAGTATAATCAATATGAGAAGGATCACCAGCAAGATGAGTTCCTTCTTTTGTTTAAATATTATCACTAGCAGCAAAACACATTCATGAATATGAAATACAGGAAAACATATTGAACATCAACACCGTGATGAATCTCGGCTATCTAAGAAAAACATTCTCTGCTTATATTAAAATCCATAAGAAATCACAAATTTTTCCTGCTACAGGGGCAGGCCCTTCTCCAGCCAATCGAACCATTATTTTATCTTTTTAATAGTATATATAGATAAATTACATACGAGGCCCAAAAAAAAATGGGTCATTCTTTCCAAGATTCCAAAAATAGACATCAGTTACAGAGGGAGTAACTCATCAAAACCGAACCCCTACTTTCTAGGGAACAGTTACAAACAGAAACTAAAATACCTGGGCTCTTACCACTAAATGCCACCCATCTACATTATCAAGAGATTCCCTGAAACATACTCGATTTAGCTTGTTATTTTATTTCATATTTTCAATCTCTTCTTTTAATGTGTCAAGCCAACTAGGTTGCTTTTCTTTAACGCTCTTGATTGTTCCAGCTTTAGTCTCCTCCTTTCGTTGTTTTTTTCTTTTGCTTACACCAGTTTGTGTGTTGGATCCATCCGCATATCCATTAATAATCAAATCCTTCATAGTAGGATTCAGCCTGATCTCTTCGCCTGATCCTGGCCCATCAGCATATTTTGCACAAGATTTTACTGTTAGGATTTGTGCAGTATGCCTTTCTCTCTTTTTATTTGATAATTTTGTCATATCCTTCAAACTCCCTGATTTGCTAAAAATTGTTGAATCTTTCTCCTCGGCTCCCTCTGGTTTGTTAGGCAACATGGGCCTATTTTCCTCAAACTGCACCTGAGTTGGACAAGCAATTTGATTTGCAGATATCTCGCTCTGGAATAAGCTGTTAATTTCTCGAAATAGAGTAATATTACCTGGTTTTTGAGTAACAGTTGCAATCAATTATAATCACTGGCTGCTAACGAAGAATCCTTACGGGGGTAACGGTTTCTCACGTTCGACTATCAATTTTCAATGATGAGTATTGAATCGATTATTTGGTGACGCTTATTTGGCACTGCGCATATGAATGGTACATAAACAGGTCTCTCGGGATGATTAGACCTGTCATCAAGTTTCATTTCCACATGTGACCCTCGGAGTAGACCCGTTTAATGACAATTAACATGTGATTTCGGGGGTGTGATGGGTTGGTTTTGAGTTTACTCGCTTTTCCCCCTGAAATGCATCTGAGGATGCCACATACCTTTGCGGGGAAACCACGGTTGAAATTTCAGGCCCGCTTAGAAATTTTAACCTCCGTGTTGTTTCAAATTCCAAAATATCTCCTAACCATTGATATCGACGAATGGTGATCTACGTCCTTTCAAGCCTGCTTTGCTTTACGCATCCGCCAAATTTAATTTTCTTTTGCCATTTTCAGACACTTCTCCAAATTTATCTGACTTCCAAATCATTTTAGCACCTCACTAAACCCTTAAATCTTGATTTCACACCAAGAATTTAAATGGTGATAACACAACCTCTCTGAAGGCAATGTCTCTCAATATAAAATTGTAATGCGAAAGAGGGGCACCAAGCCTCAAAACAAGTTCAAGATGAAGTCTAAAGTGGTGTATAAACTTGTTATCACAGAGAAGGTCATGATCATCGATGAAGAGTCTATTAAACCTACGAAGAAGCCATCTACAAGCAATAAAATCCATGTCACTGAGCCTGAGAAGAATAAATTCAAGAAGGGTGGTCTGATCATAAATAAAAAGACTATCACTGGAAAAAACAGAGTTTCTACCAGAAAACATGGTAAGAAGAATATAAAAATCCCAAACCCCAAGATCGGATCTGAAGGGAATGAGCCTAAGAGAATGCAAACTCGATCTCAATCTAATCAGACCAGGAAGGATAGTTTAGAATTGTTGGCAGAAGTAGCTTCTTCAATCCTTCATAGAAATCTATCAATTTGAAAATACCACCTCCAGGGTAAATTCGGTTTTTGAGATTAAAAATGATGGATGATGGAAAACTATTTGTGTTCCATGTGTCTAAGGTATCATGCCCCTTTTTGGCTATGACTAGCTACAACCCAGGCAAAACAAGGAGTCGAAAACATGCATAAATGGTTTTTTGGTAGGTCGCTACCGGAAGTTACCGCAGTCACACACAAAAAAAGAGGGTCGCTACAGGAACACCTGTAGCAGCCAATTTTACTGCTAAACTCGCCCAGTTTCATATTTTTGTAACAGAGGAGAGCTATACCTATGCTAGCATGTTATGAAGCTATACATCTTTTGTGGATATAAAATCTATATCGGAAAACGAATATAAATGCAGATTGGCCACCAGGATCGAGTTGTCAAAGGTTGGATTCATATGGATCTTTGAAGATCATATATATCCGAGATGGATTAAGAAGACATTGTAGTACCATCATCTAAATGAATAACAAGTCAAGCAAAGAGTATTTTATGAAAGGTTGTTTCCTTGATCCTAGCAGGTTCTTTTGTAACACTAGTATTATTTTGTATATCAGCAGTCAAAGGCTGAAATTCATTTTGAGTTTTTGTAGGGATTTGTTTTGAGTTGTCCCTAATAGTCTGGATCGACCATAAGTACATGTAACTAATTCAAAACACTATATATCAAATGATTTAGAAGAAGAAAGGGTTGAATCCTTGTTTTGGCTTGATAGTGTATTGTTAAAAAAAAATTGTTTTGATCTATCTTGCATGTGTAAAGACTTCAGTTGCTAATGAAATTGGTGGTTAGTATGTTATCTTTCTTTGTTTATCATATTCATATTCTCTTCTAAACACTTAGTTGATGTTTTATGAGCTTATGACAAATGCTTTTATGCTGAGAAGGTTGCTTTAACACGTTTTAGTAATCTTTTCCACAATTGTGTTTTCTCCTTAAATCTTATTTAGAATGAATTCTAGATAAAGGTTTTTCCTCTGCTGCATAAAGACATTAAAGAAAAGATTTGTTACTGGTGTATTTATCAGTCTTTATTTTTCCATTTTATCTCAATCACATCACTTAATCTTAAACTTTTAGCCCTCGGTTTTGTTTACTTGACTTGTTGCACTTAGGTGAGTAATCTTAACAAGATCTGATCATTATTCCCTTTTAAAAACAAGCAAGGATTTATCCATCCTAAATCCCCATTAAACATTTTGAAACAACGTGTGTTAGGCTTAACTCAAATATCAGTTTTGAGTTGACTTCTATCTCTAACATGTTTTGGCGTCGTTGTCGGGGACGGAAATGATGAGATTTTCCCTCGGTAGAACGACAAAATTTTATAGATCCAGTTGTAGATGGTGAAACTATAACTAGGCACAAGTTGACTGCAATATATTTTCACATGGTGACTCCACATTAGACACTCTGGCTCCAAAGAGAAAGGGGACGAGATCCCATCCAAAATCTCCAGATGTGCATGTTGTTTAAAACCCTGAGAAGATCCTGAAACAATCCAAATCTCTTTAAAAAATAGGATCTAAAAAATTGTTTCTTTTACCTCCTTCTAAAGAATCCACGTCAAGGGAAGAGGAATTTATAGAACTAGAATCCTTTTATACACCCTATCCTGAGAGTAGATATAAATATGAGGAAAGTTTTGAATTCCATGAAGAAACATAGTACCCTCCCTTAGAAAAGATCTTAATCCTTGAAGAAATTCAAGAAGAGAAACCCAATCTTATCCTTCAAGTTAATATCCATGCTACTGAAAAACTTGCTGAAGAAATTCTCCTGTCCTTTCCTAAGATTCAATTGGTGAACATCCCTAATCCCTTATCACCTCAATCACCACAGTCTCCACATACAAATCAACCTTTAGGTGGTCAAACAATGGCAGGTGCAGCACCTCCCAATCCAATGGATGTTATCAGGGCTGCCAAATATGAACCTTTGGTATAATTTCATCCTCTCCCAGCAAATGGCTACATGAAGTACCTTCCAAGGTATGACAATGAAGGGGAAACAACTGCAGAGGAGAATTTAACTACTTTTTATTCCTTTGTTGATAATTTCCAAGTGGATTATGATGATGTGTGGATGAGGCTTTTTGTTCAAAGTTTAGATGGAGAAGTGAGGAAGTGGTCTAGGAACCATAGAGCTAACTCTATTACCACCATCACAGACCTTGATGCCACCTTCTTGAGAAAGTGGGGTGACAAGAAAGATGATTTGTATTACACGACAGAATTCAGAAATCCTCGAAGAAAGAATGGTGAATTTATCTCTGAATTCTCTCAGAGATTCAATCAGATGTACCAAAAAATACCAGATGATATCAGACCAGCTGAAAGGTTAGCAAAGATCACTTATGCTAATGCCTTTAATGTTAATTTTTGTTTGCTTCTTAGGGAAAGAAGATCATCCACTCTAGTTGATATGAAAAAATTAGCTCTTGAAGTTGAATCCAACATTCTAGCATCAGAACTGTTGAAGAAGAGATCAGATAAGGGAAAGCTAAAAGAAGAATATAATTCTTCTGCATCAAATACTAAAAATCAGAAGATTTCCTTGGAGGAGATGGTAAGGAAGATGGAGGAAATATCGTATGAATTGTCTAAACTCAGATTGGAAAAATAGAAATGGAATGAACCTCAAGAAGGAAATCGGAATCCAAATCAATATACAAGACCTCATAACCCTTAGATCATGCAGAGAGATAAGAAGAATAATGATGATCAGAAAATGCAAACACCTCTGTAGAACAATTACATTGAAGAGAATCATGAAGTTGAAGATGTAGATGAAGATCTGGATATTCATTTGTTCGGAGATGAGATTGCTCTCAGTCACCTAAAACAGAATGAATATGAAGATTCATTGAATTCACAGACTGGGGGAAGTCCAAATAATATGCTTTGTAATACATATCAGAAAGGGTACAATCTTAGATCCAAATCAACTCCTACCAAATCAGCTCCTACAAAATCTGCTCCTCAAAAAGATAAACCTGTTGTCCCAACAGTACAGACAGGCAACAAAAATCCTGAAAGAAAGATAGTACAGCCAGCTATGAAATTATCAGCCCCAAAAGAAAACAAGTTCTCATCTCCTTTCAGCCTAGAACATGAGATAAGTAAGATCAAAATTCCCATTCCTCTAACTGAATTGGTTAAAACAAATTCTTATAGAAGTCAAATTTTGAAATGGTTACAACCTTCTTCTGTTGTTGATCTTGTTACTGATGTGATTAATCTCTAGGATGAAAAAACCACTATTGTCTTAGGGCCAATTGTAGAAGAGAGGGATGACTCCACTCCTCCTTTTTATGTCTCATTAAATATTCATGACAAAATCCTTCATAACTACCTATTAGATTCTGGAGCCCATAATCTTATGCCAAAGGTTGTCATGGAAGAACTAGGGTTAGAAATCACTAAAGCATACCATGATCTCTTTTCTTTTGATTCCAAAAAGTTCAAATGCTTGGGGATTATCAAAGACCTTGTTGTTTCATTGTCTCAAATCCCAGCCAAAAGTTTAGCCATGGATATATTTGTGGTTGATATCCCTCCTAGGTTTGGTATGTTATTGTCCAGATCTTGGTGTAAGAAGCTTGGGCGATCTCTTCAAATGGATCTATCTTATGCCACTATACCTGTGTTTGGAGGGGAAATTAGAAGACTCTATCGTGAGGCTCAATTGTCTTATATTATCAGTGACAGTGATAATTCTATAAATCATCCTATCTATGCAGTTGATGTGGATTTGGGATCCTCTATATTTCATATTGATAATGTTGTCCAACAGTATTTGCCTTTGACAAAATCAGTTGCTGCCCCACACTCTGTTGAAAATCAAAATCTGTTATTGAAATTATACTTTGATGGAGCCTCATCCATAGAAGGCGCAGGAGCAGGTGTAGTCTTGATTTCTCCTGAACATGGCATCATTACCATGTCTTACAAGTTAGAATTTGATACAACAAATAACATTGTAGAGTATGAGGCATTGTTGTTAGGTCTAGGGGCAGCCAGAGAAATGAAAATTCAGCATTTGAAGGTGCATGGGGATTCTGAACTCATTGTACAACATGTTAGAAAGGTATATCAAACAAAGAATATTCGGTTGAAAGACTACAGAAATGAGGTATGAGACGTTGTTGAAGCCTTTTTTATGTCTTTTAATATTGTATATATTCCAAGAAATCAGAATGAGCAAGTTTATTCGTTGGTTGTGGAAGCAAGCACTTTTAAACCTCCTTTGCCCCCAAAGCTGAAATATGAGGTTGAGGTTAGGTACATGCCATCTATTCCAGACAATGTAAATCATTGGAGAGTGTTTGAGGAGGATTCCGAAATCAAAAGGTCCATTGAAGTTGTAGATGATTTTTCTTCAATCCATATAGATCAAGATGAGGATTTGGATGAGGCTAGCCATAATTTGAATTTTCATAATATGATTGTTGGGCATAAGATTTTGCAATTGCCTACTAATCATATTCCAAAAGGCCTTGTACCTATCAAAATATTTTTTTATCATAATGATTTTCTTGTGAAGCTTCCTGGTCCAGAAAAAGAAGCAGAGGTGATTGATTGGAATCTTGGGACTGTTGCAAATCCCAAGCATGTTAAATTATCAAAATTCTTGTCAGCAAAATACCGAGCTAAATATGAAGAATTGTTCAAGGATTTCACTGATATTTTTTCATGGTGGTACGAAGATCTAAGGACTTTTGATGAAACTGTCATCCAACATAAGATACCTTTGAAACATAATGTAATACCTTTCAAGAAGAAATTAAGGCAGATTAATCCTCTCTTGTTACCAATTATGGAGAAAGAAGTCAAGAAACTTTTAGATGCTAAAATCATTATACCCTTGAGGTACTCTAACTGGATAGAAAATCTGGTGCTCTTGAGGTAGAAGAATGGTGAAATCAGACTTTGTGTCGATTTCAGAAATTTGAACAGATGTTCCTAGAAAGACAACTATCCATTGCCCAAAATGGAACATATATTGCAAAGGGTGGTAGGATCTAGCAGGTTGTCTATGATTGATGGTTTCTCTGGATACAATCAAGTAGTTGTTCATCCAGACGAGATGGAGAAAACTGCATTCACAACACCAAGGGGTACTTTTATGTATGCATGGATGCATTTTGGTTTGATGAATGTTGGGGCCACTTTTCAATGAGCCATGGATATTGCCTTTATGGGAGAGAAGGATAAGTTTGTGATCATATATTTGGATGAAATTATTGTACTCTCTAGATCTTGTGAGGAGCATCTACGTCATTTGAGACAGGTATTTCTTAAGTGTAGAAGGTATGGTCTTTCTTTAAATCCAAAAAATCTCATTTTGCTTTATAACAAGGGAAATTGCTAGGGAATATTGTTTGTGCTAATGAAGTTAAAATTGATCCTGCTACAGTGATAGCTATTCAAAAGTTTTCAATCCCTAGAACTAAGAAGGAAATCCAGTCTTTCCTTGGGAAGATAAACTTTCTCAAAAGGTTTATTCCCAACTTTGTTGAATTCTTCAAACACGTAACTGGCATGTTGAAGAAAGGTAGTGAGATCAAATGGAGAACTGAAGTAGAAGATTTTTTCCAGTATATTAAGCAGGCTATTTCAGATGCTCATGTTTTGATTAGCCTAGATTTTGAAAAAGAATTCCTGATTTTTTCTTTCGCATCTCAAGATACTTAAGCAGCTGCTCTTTTGCAAAACAATTCAGAGGGTTTTGAACAACCCATTGCATTCTTCAGTAGGGGACTTTGAGATGCTGAGGTAAAGTACGATATTATGGAAAAGCAGGCTTTTGCTTTGGTTAAAGCATTGAAGTCTTTCAGAGTTTATGTGCTACATCCCAAAGTCATTGCATATGTACCATCTAGTGCTATTAAAGACATCTTGACTCAGCCAGACAATGATGGAAAGAGAAGTAAATGGATAGCTAATATATTGGAATATGATATGAAGATGAAGCCTACCAAGTTAGTCAAAGGGTAGGGGTTAGCTAAGTTGCTAGTTGATTCAAATTGCAGAGCTCTCGGAGTTGATTACATCTGTAATAATTCAAGAAATTTACAACCTCGTACCAACAATTCTCAAGCCAATCAAAAGATTGTTGGATCAGAATGGTACAAAGATATCCTTTATTTTCTGCAGAATTTCAAAGCTCCACCAAGAATGGATAAGTCCAAAGTAAGAAACTTGAAACTCAAAATTGTTAAGTATTGTGTAAATAATCAAACTATGTTTTGGAGAGATACTTCTATATTTTTACTAAGGTGTCTTGATGAAGAAGAAGCATAGAGAGTCATGTCATAATTTAATGAAGGAGTATGTGGGGGACGTCACTTCTGGAAGTCCATTGCATATAAAATTCCCAGGACTGGGTATTATTGGCCTAGTCTATTTTCTGATGTTTTTGCAAAGGTTAGAGCATGTGAGAAATGCCAAAGGTTTACTGGAAAACAGAATCTTAAGTCCTTACCTCTCAAACCTGTAAAAATTTATGCACCTTTCCAACATTGGGCTTTGGATTTCATAGGTGAGATTCACCATCCATCCAGTGGCCAACACAGATGGATTCTGACAGCTACAGATTACTTCATGAAGTGGATTGAAGTTGTACCTACTAGGAGGGCAACTGAAAAGGTAATTATAATCTTTCTTGAAGAGAATAATTTGTCAGATTTGGTTGTCCATAAGTGATCATTATTGATAACATTGCAGCTTTCAAATTCACTAACATGGTAAAATTATGTGAGGACTATGGAATTAAGCTTAGGCATTCTACTTCTTATTACCCATAGGGTAATGGCCTAGTTGAATCATCCAATAAAAGCATGGTTAAGATCATTAAGAAGCTTGTGGAAGATAATAAGAGAGCTTGGGATTCCAAATTGAAATATGCCTTCTGGGATGACCATGTTAGCACAAAGAGAGAAATTGGAACCTCGCCATTTCAATTAGTGTATGGAATGGAAGCAGTCTTTCCTATTCAACTTGATTTTCCAGTTATAAAATTGTTGCAACAAATTGAATCTGAACCTAATGATTCTATTAGAAGGATATCCCATATTCTAGAATTGCAGCAAGCAAGAGAGAAACTTCTGGAGAAGGCACATCAACATCAATAGACAATTAAAGACAGTTTTGACAGAAAAGCAAAAACAATGTAGTTGGTACCTAGTGAATTAGTTCTAAAATGGGATGCTCACAGAGAAGATCATCATGGGAAATCTGATAGCTTGTGGTCATGTCCATTCAGGGTGGAGAAGGTTTTAGACAACAACACTTTTCTATTGCAGAATTTTGAAGGTGAAGAGGTTTTTGGTGGCCCAGTAAATGGGCGTTTTCTAAGGAAATTATTTTACTAATTTTGTTGGTGGCTCAAATCTCATTGTACATACTAGTGTGGTGTGGTAATTAGGCAATAAAGACTCCATAGTCCAATGGAGCAAAGTTTCTTTTATTCTTTCAGTTTTCAGAAATGGTTTTTATTTGTTTTACAGTCTGATACATTTTTGAATAAAGTTTGTCCAAAGCTCAGGAGTTGGAACAACACAGTTTGCAAATAAGCATGGTATGAAGATCAAAGGATTAGAAGGCACAAGTCTACTCAAAGTTCTTAGATTTTCATAGGGAAAATTCCATCCCCATGGAGCCATTGTTAACACCTACTTTATTCTACATTGTTTTATTCCTCATTCATCCCTACTTGTCTTTTCAAATTTAGTTTAAGTTATAAATCTTTAGCATTATGTTGTTAAAGGTTTAATAACTTATCTTAAAGGGATTAGAACAATGCTAGATCGAATGAATGAGATGGACTTAATTTTATGAGAGGGGGACAAAATAAATTACACACATGTTTAACTGATTGATTGATGACATCACTTGGCTTCAAATCTTTTCATTTGAGCCATAAGTCATGTCAACATCTATACTTCATGATTATTTAACTTAGTAGGCTGCAAATTCAAAGTCTAATCCTCCCAAGAAAGCAAAAGGATAAATCTGATTGAGCGCTACAGGAACTTCCACATGTCCCTGGTCGTGATTATTTCGAGTACATTTGAGAGTCATGGAGGTTGTGGATTGTACT
>WSFP011521786.1:0-12331 GCA_009831015.1 Picea engelmannii | reverse complement strand
TTGAAGGACATGACTCAAGAAGAAGCCTTCTCAGGTAAGAAACCTAATGTGGAAAACCTAAGAATCTTTGGATGCCCTATTTACTCTCACATTCCCAAGGACAAAAGGAATAAATTAGAACCCTCAGGAAAGAAGGGCATATTTGTGGGATATAGCGAATCATCCAAGGCTTATAGAATCTATATCCCAGAACAACATAAGATTGAAGTCAACAGAGACGTGACCTTCAATGAAAAGATGGCTTTCAAGAAATCCATAGAAGAAACTATAGAAGAAGAAGAGTACGAAGATCCTATTGAAGAAAGCACAGAAAACCAGAATGACGAAAATGAACAACTTGATCATCCGATGCAACCATGTGAGACCATTGATGCAGACACCGTACCTAAGACCAAGAAACGACCATCTTGGCTTGAAGCTACCTTACAAGAAGCAAAAAGATTCAAGGCCCCAGATGGGACCTTCAGAAAAAATAAGAAGCCCAAAAGATTCTCAAGCTATGCAACATATTTGACAAAGCTTCTAGATGAAGAACCTACCACGTTTGAAGAGGCAGTTCAGAAGAAACAATGGAAAGAAGCTATGACGAAAGAACACCAATCCATCATGAAAAATGATGTATGGGAAATTGTGCCTAGACCTAAAGAAAAATCAGTAGTAACTTCAAAGTGGGTATATAAGATCAAACATGCAGCAGACGAAAGCGTGGATAAATATAAAGCAATGTTCGTAGCTAGAGGGTTCTCCCAGAAGGAGGGAGAAGACTATGACGAAACATTTGCTCTGGTTGCTAGATATACTTCCATTAGAGCTATCATATCTCTTGCCGCTTCAATGGGATGGAGTTTACATTAGATAGATGTAAAAACAACTTTTCTCAATGGAGCAATCGAAGAAGAAGTATATATTGAACAACCTTAAGGGTTTGAAGTACATTCCAGAGACACTCATGTTTGCAGACTAAAGAAAGCCTTATATGGACTCAAGCAAGTTCCAAGAGCTTGGTATGCCAAAATAGATAGCTACCTAATGAGACTTGGTTTCTCCAAAATTCATGCAGATCCAAACCTTTACTACAAAGTTGTGAACAATGCACCTATGATTCTACTACTATATGTTGACGATCTATTCTTAACAGGTGAAGAGTCTCTCATCATCCAGTGCAAAAGGAACTAGCTTCTGAGTTTGATATGAAAGATCTTGGTCTCATGCATTATTACATGGGACTAGAAGTATGGCAGACGCGTGGTGAAGTATTCCTTGGACAAGGAAAGTATGCAATAAAGATTCTTCAGAAGTTTGGAATGATGGATTGCAAATCCATGGACACTCCTATGACTACAGATATAAGAAAAGTAAGAGATTCAGATTCTGATCCAGTAGATTCATCATTATATCGACAATTGATTGGGTCATTGATATATTTGGTAAATACTCGACCAAACATTTTGCTTTGCTGTGAACACACTAAGCCAGTTCCAGGTGGAACCTAGACATGAGCATTGGATAGCTGCAAAGCATGTTCTAAGATATATTCGTGGGACAATAAACTATGGTTTAAGATATACCACATCCAGTGATATACAACTTCATGGATTCACAGATTTAGATTGGGCAGGAAGTGCAGAAGACAGAAAGAGTACTTCAGGGATGTGTTTTAGCTTGGGCTCCGCTATGATATCGTGGGGCAGCAGGAAATAGAAGTCTGTCGCACTCAGCACAACAGAAGCAGAATATATCGCAGCATGTGAGGCATGTACAGAAGCAATATGGCTGAGAAAGCTAATTTTCGATTTATTTGATCAGGTTCCAGATTCGACCATAATACACTATGACAATCAGAGTTGTATAAGGCTATCAGAACACCCAGTGTTTCATGAATGGTCGAAACATATTGAGATCAAATACTACTTTATTCGAGATAAAGTCCAGGAAAGAAAAGTAAAGCTCTAGTATATCCCCACAGATGAGCAGACAGTAGATATCCTGACAAAGCCTTTGTCCATAATAAAGTTTGCATATTTCTGAGACAAATTGGGGATCGTGGAAATAACTCCCTTAGCTGAAAGGGAAGAAATGACTCTCCAGGTTGGGAGGGACCATTGACATATCATTGAATTAAGGACAGTCATTTTCAAGTTTTGAAAAAAAATGGTCCAGCTTGGGCAATTCCTTTCCAGTTCAGAAAGTGATTTGAGATTTTCTAACGGACAAGCATTTTTCCAGTTCGGAAAATGGTCCAGATCGAATGGTCATTTTCGTGATGAAAATGGTTTGATGGATTGCTGATGTACCATAGACAACGATTTCCCATTGTGGTTAACATGGGGAATGGTCTAGGGCAGTCTCTCTTCTTGAGGGTTACTCAAGAAGACTGGCTCGCCTCGTCGAACAATCATTCTTTTGAAGCTCACAGTTGTGAGCAGTTTCGAAGAATGGTCCGTTTTGGAGGTTGGTGCAGGACAGTGATTTCCTTAGGAAATGGTCCGGACAGTCATTCCTTAGGGCATATTCATTCTCTCCAGGTTGCACTTTGTTTAGTGCCGGAGGAATGGCCCAGGGTGGGGAATGGTCCAGGTTCAGCAATCAGGGACAGGATTCCCTAGGGTAGACTCATTCTCTCCAGGTTGCACTTTGTTTAGTGCCAGAGGAATGGTCCAGGTTCAGCGATCGGGGACAGGCATTCCGTAGGGCAGACTCATTCTCTCCAGGTTGCACTTTGTTTAGTGTTGGAAGAATGGCCCAGGGTGGGGAATGGTCCAGGCTTAGAAATCAGGACAGTCATTCTTCCTTGCTTGAGAAGAATGGTCCATATAGCCAATCATTGATGTTCTACTCCGAGGGCAGATGCTCTTTCAGATCTCACAGATGTGAGTGAAAGAATGGCTCAGATGATTCGGTTTATATCATAACAATATTTTTTGTGCAGGTTGATATCAGATGATTGTTATGGAGACAATAAAGATATGCTATTGTGGTGGATATGTTCCACTGTCTATGACTATGTGTCACGGTTTGAGTAGTTGTGTACTACTATGGATAAACACAATTGTGTTCTATCAATTGACTTGTACCAGTTGCCATGGAGATTATCCAGTTGGATAATAATGACGGTGCTCGTGATGCTACCAGTTGGATGGTCTGTTTGTGATCAAGACCATTATCAGTTATACCTCCCTAGCTAGGAGGAATGTTGATATTATGGTTGCTTCGGGAGGTATCAACCTCCATTGTGACCTTTGACAAGATTAGAATATTCCAAAAGAAAGAAAAGAAGTGAACGTAACCCTAGAAGAGATGTTGGCTGAGAGAGATAACTAGTATGAATTAATTAGTACCCAGAATGAGAAGTCGGCCCAAGCAGTCTGCTAGGATTAATATAAATACAGGTCACCAGTTCTCATTTGTACACACTTCTCAGAATTGCAGAAAGGCACTTGTGTGTACTGCAGTCTGGCAGTCTTGTGCGCAAGTTCTGGAGAAGGTGTTGCCGCCAGTTCTGAAGCCTATTGCTTCTATCTTTTTGGGTTGGACTCTCTGATCAGCTTTGGTTACTTCTTGCTTGGTGCATTAACCTTGCTTGGCTATTGGATTGCTACCAGAATTCTTCTCTCTGTCAAGGTCTAGGTGCTCGGAGGGTGGCTTCGGCCTATGGTTGGGTGACAATAGTGATATTGTCTATGGTAAAACGAGCACATTCTAATATCTAGATGATTTGACTGGCCGTCAATTTTCCTTTCCACATGCGACCCTTGGATTTAACACGTTTAATGATATTCAACACGTGAATTCGCGGTGGGATTGAGTGGTTTCGAGTTCACCCGCTTTTCCCCCCCGATATGCATCCGATGGCGCCACGTGATCTTGAGACGAAACCGTGGTATTCTTATCGATCCACTTTCAAAAATTAACCTCCATGCTAGTTTCTCGACCCGATATGCTCCATGACCGTTGATCTGTGGCACCCACGATCTGTGGCCCGCCAGGTCCCATCAACTCTACACTTTCGCTAGACTTAGCCCCGTCTGCTAGATGTCGCCCCGTCCTCCAGTTTATCGCACCTCCACACCGATTTAGCCTCTTGCTAAGTCCGGAAACTTGGATCTCATATAAAAATTGTTATAGTGATAACACTTTGCAGATTTTGCTGTATCGGTTTCAACTTTCAAATAGTGATGTTTTTGGTATTAAGTCCACCTTATCTGGAGACACTCCATATTCTAGGGGTTGGTACGTTTATATTGGATATTGCAGTTGGTGGGGTGAGGCCTATTCCTTAGTTATTTGCGATAATTCATAGTGACTTTGACAAACATATCATCATTTTTTTGCAAAGGGGCACTCCTCTCAACTCCATTGATGCAGTTTCCAGTTATAGGTTTGTAGGATTTTTCCCACTTTATTCTCTCGATGACTCTATGGATGATTCTGAGCTTCTTTCAGTAGATCAATTTGCTTGTGTGGAACTTGGTCATCCACACTACGACATTTTCCTTTATGGGACATACTGGTACTAATATAATGTATTTTTAAGGTTGCAGTCTAGCTAGACACCAAATTGATGTATGGGATCCCCTTGTTTGTGGGATAAGGGACCACCTCTATGCACCAATTTGATCGCTTAGTCTAAGAAGGTGTACATACCCTACCCCCCCTTTGGATTTGATCCTATGACCTCCAAGGAGGAAACACACGATCATAACTGTTAGGCCCACTCAAGTTGTACCACATACTATATGCAACATATTTTAGTGAATCACATCATGGATTTTGTGCTCCTCCTCCGTGATCATGGTATATATCGTGGTTATGCTATCATAGGCAACTTCAATCTTATCAACAAATTGTGCTCTTCTTTGTTCCTGTAGTGGGCCAACATACTTTAGTGGCTCTTTCTTTCAGACTTCAGGAAGATGCCACCTTTTCCATGTTGTGCAACCGTTTTGGTATCGGTACTGTGGTGTTTTGGGGAGGTTCTATCTTCATATGGCCCAGGTTTAGCACTAAGGGGGGAATGTTAGATCTAATGCTTTCTTTTCTTGGCCTCCTATCTATCTTTAGGGAGGATGTTGTGCATAAGGCCAACTCTACGTTGAGATGTGCATTCATTAACCCTCTCACTTTTTTTTGGCTATAGTCGACCATGTTTTCGAGTTGGTTATCCACACACCAAGTCTTAATTGTATTTCAGTTGCCTTCACTCCTAGTTGTGTTTGAGTTGCATACTCACAAACCCATTTTATTCTATATTTTGGCCATGACCACTCTTTGTGCGGAGTTGGGTATTTATAACCCCACTCCCATCTTGTATTTGAGCATCTCTTTGAGATGCACTCTCTTAGTTGCATTTGTGTTGGGCATTCACACACCCACACCCCTATTGTATTTGAACTCTATTAGTTGTGTTCAAGCTCTCATATTGTATTTAAGATTTTTTCTTAGTGGTGCTTTGTTAGGTGTATTTGTGTATTCACACACCCCCACTCTTGTTCTATTTGAGCTTTCTCAACTGTGTTCAAGCTCTTTCAGATATATGGAGTCAAGTCTTCCTACTCTTGTTTCAGCTATGACTAAACTTATTAGAGTTAGGTACTCCCATCTCTTCTCTCTTACATGATGTTCCTTTTGACACTTCTTTAGATGCACAGATTAGTGGCACTATTCTTCCAGTAGATGTGCAATATGGTTGGCATGTGTCTTCTAGTTCTCCTCCATTGGATGAGTAGGTTAGTGACATCGTTTTCCAACATGAGTAGTTTGGTAGCAACATTCTTTCAGTAAACAAGCAATTCAATGATCACTTTCCTTCAGGGGGTGATTACTATATAGGTTGTTTCTTCTAGCAATTATTTGTTGGATGGGAAGTTCAATATTGTAGTCTCCTAGATGATGAGCAGTTTGGTGGCAATGTTCTTCCAATAGATTATTGGGTCCATTTTTGTATTGAGTTGGATCATCACAAACCCACTCTCTCTTCTTCTAGCTACAATTGACTCTTCATTGAGTTGGATATGCCCACTCACTTTTATACCTTCTCTCCCTTGTATTTATGCCTCTTTATGGTACTTCTTTATTAGCGGGACAAATTAGGATCATATTCCCTTAGATGATGAGCAATTCAGTGGCAACATTTCTTTAGGAGTTGAGCAGTGATTCTATGTTGATAATGGTTGGTATTCATAAACCCTTCCACATTTGTATCGAGTTGGGTCATCACAAACCCACTTTATCTTATTACAACGATGAATGTCACTTTATTGAGTTGGGTGTGCCCACTCTTTTTTTACTTTTATCATCTTTCTCCACGACCCCATGCTCAAATTGGGGGGGGGGTGTCGAAATGATAATAATCTTCACTTGTGGTTATTTGTTGTTATGGCTAAGCGCTCTGATTATTGTATTACTAAGTTATGGTTTAATAGCCAACCTAGTCATCTTTATTTTATATTGTTACCCCCTCTCACCTAGGGGTAACTATAGGAGATCATTATTCATGGTCCACATTGAAGACATTGGTCCCAAAGATGAGGATCGACATTCTCCACATAGAGTAGCCCCTCAGATGCCTCTTACTCATCATTGCTCAACTCATTCACTTGATCAACATACTCATCTGATGAAGGTGGTCCAACACACATGAGGTACATTAGCTGTTGTTTCATACAAAGTATTCACATTTAATGTATTAGGCATTGAAGTAAGGATCATGGGTTGAAGTCAGGGAATGAATCATGATGCTTGGAAATTATGTTCTTTGCATTGTTTCACCTTGGTGGCCACCATATGTATTCTATTAAAGTGTTATCACTCTTGGGGAAAAGGGGTACTACTGGGAGGCCTTGATAAGGGTAACGTACCCATGCCCTTCCATACTTAACACTTTCCATCTATTTTCCTTTCATTGTCCTATATTTTGGGATTGATTGTTACATGTACCCCAAAAAGGTCCGTACTTCATCCTCCTATGAGAAGAAGGGGCTTGAATGTCCGAGGTTGATGCAACTATAAAAAAATAGAAAGAGCATGTTATAAATTCAAAATGCAAAAGAAAATAAAGGGATATGAATGATAAATCAAAAGCCATTTAAGCTTGAACTCTACCCCCTCGCTATGACGCCATCACCCTAAGTCCTAATGCAATGAATGCATATCTAAAGAAAGGACTTAATTGAATTATCTCAACCCCTAATGCAATGAAATGCATAAACCTAAAAAGGGGCTTGCAAAGCAAATCAATGAATATCAAAAGGAAAGATAAGGGGTGGAAAGAAACAATGCCGAGGAAAGGGTATGTCAATGCATGAAGCGCTCTCTCCACAAAGGTGCTCATGGAGATGAACATCATACGTGACCTTGCATGTCAAAGACACCATGACCATGAACTAAACCCTAGATCATATCATTCATTCACACTTACACCTTGATGGGTTTCTCGGGAAATACTCTATGTGGGTACTAGCACATTCAATAGGGTTATATGATGGTCCTCCCATACCTAAGCTTGGCAAATTGCATAGAGTCATAAGCTAGTGTGAAGTTTGAAGAAGATACCTAATGTGATCTACCTACGTGGCTTTTATTAAATATGCCTCACTTTTTATGTTGCAATGACTCTTGTATGCATGATGGTTGGTCTCACTGGATTCTTTGAGCCCATACTTGATGATGATGCATACTTCAACATGGTCCTCTGAAGGACATTGATGTAATGTCCCCATTTTTGGATTCCTCTGCTTTACAGTTGGAGGCGACCTTATGGGTCTATGTCAGCTTTGCCAGAGGGGTAAATGGAGGTTAACAGGGGGCTCGGGCAAATTGGAGGAAAAATATGAGGCCCAACCTATTCCATTCACCTTATTTCATGATTAGGATCACTTCCGCATAGTTCGTTCTTGATTTCGTGGCATTCTGACGATTCCTGTAAATTAAGGGTATTATTGAGTATAAATTAATTAAATGCACTCGAGGTGTTATTTGGATCATATTGTTGGAGGGAACACCTTCGTGTAATAGCTCGTTGGAATCGGGACGAAAAGATCTAAAGGTTGGGATGATGAGAAAGGCACTTCCGATGTTCGGGAACGAATTACAAGCCAAGTAATCGCTTTCCGACATTAAAAAAATGGTTAATTAATTAATAAAGTGATTTTACTAAAGTTAAATTATGAAGTCATTTTACTTTATTAAAAAGGGTAAAAAGGGTCCGAAAAGGGTCAACGAAAGATTAAAAGGGGATTGAGGGGCACCCTCTCTCCTTATTCACTTGCATTTTTCTAAAAAACGAATTGAGAGAGCTCTTGTGGCTTTGGCTCTTTGGGATGGAAACGCTAGAGAGATTTGGAGATTGGTTTCGGTGGTGAGACTATCCACCCTAGCTAGTCATTGAGAGAGGATTACTTAGATCTTCTATTTGTGCTTCGTTGGTGACGGAGTTCATTTCATTGTAGTAGAGATTTATTTGTTGGTGGCTGAGATCTTTTTTTTTGCTGAAGTTTTCTTTTTGGTGGCAGGGATTTATTTGTGAGTGGGTCGAATTTCTTCACTCTGGGCGTGTTACCTTGCAACTAGGCGCAAATCTTGGTAAAAGGTAGTGCTAGTCTCCTTGTGGGTCGAGTTTCTTACCTCAGGGAGGTCGTATGCCCTTGCTGGGCGAATATTGGAGGGGTTGGGGTTGATTTATATGCCTCTGAACTGATATTTCTCTTGCTGGTCGTTCTATCTTCCATTCTAGTTTACTTTACTACCTTGGAGGCCGATTTTTGGTGGATAGTGGGCCGAGTTATTATGCTGGGCGAGGTGGGTCATCATTTGGCTGAGTCTCCTCATTTGTGATCCATTTCTGAATTGCTGGTGATCTATACTTCATACCTGGGCCGAATTTCTCATCTCTGTGGCTGAGTACAGTGGAAACTAAATTGATTTGGTCATTTACAGGACTTCCATAAGTTCTGGTTCGTTGTATACATATGCTAGGCTGATATATGCATCTACATGCCTGTTTATTTACCTGAGAGTTGCTGCAGCTGTATTACCATTTCCAAGCATATTTATCTCAGAATTTTCACAGAGGTTGCCTACAAAAAATAAACACCAGGTTCTTCAATTCTTGTTGTGTATTGTTGCTGGTATTTCTTAGTGTATTTTCAGCCATTTTGAATAAATAAAATGCAGCAAATATTTCTGGGTTGTGTTAGTAACTCATTGTGAATCATTGAAAGTTCAGATCAGCTTATATACTATTGTATAACAATTGCATACAAACTGTTTGTCTAAATATCCGAACCACCAAACTAAGCAAAAACACCAAAAATTTTAGTGGGGACATTACAATTGCCGCCTTGATGATGAGCGTTGGACCATATGATGACTTGGCACACTTCTTGATACCCTCCATTACACATTGGACCATGGACGTTCCACCTTGGAGCTAGGACGTTGCACATAAGAGCTTGACGTGTCACTTGGAGAGTGCATGGAGCCCCTTGATGACGTTGCACCCTCTTGAGGACGTTGAGGCTTGGCTCGATGATGTAGCACTTGATGATGATGGTGCACCCCTTTGGAGAGGTCATGTAGCCCTTTTCCTTGATGTCATGATTTTGAGGATGTTGCACATATAATGGGACGTTGCATTTAATGATGATGTGACACTTGTTTGAGCCAACCTAGCACATTTGATGACGAGGCCTAGCACATTTGATGACGAGGTGGCACTTTTTGATGAGGAGACATGACTTTTTGATGATGCATTGCACCTTTTGGGGAGAGACAACCTTTGGAGCATTTACACCCCATTTTGGAGATGATGTCACCTTTATGAGCTCTCTACACTCACAAGTGTGGCATTTATGGAGGCTGATTTCATGTTTTAGCATTGTATCTTCATTTTAGAGGCATTTTTGGGGGTCGGCCTTAGACCTATCCACCTTGTATCATGGATTTGTTATGTTTTAGGGGCTTTTAGAGGATACTAGCTCATAGAAGGAGTAAAGTGTTGATGTTTGGACAACATCATGAAGACATTCTCTTAGAATGATACACATAAATGACATTTTAGAAGGAAAACCATGTCCATATTAACTCCCATAGATGATCAATATCATTCATTACATGATGCAAGTAGCAAAATCCAAAATTAGCCTTTATAGATGAGGCTTTACATCCAAAATCAGCCTTTATAAATGAGGTTGTATGTGCTGAAAATGAAAAAAAACATAAAGGAAACTACAATTACATATCCTAATACATATCATACCGATCCTCATCATCATCATCAAAAATAGAACAAGATGCTTGTTCAAAAGAACTAGAGCCTCGATGGGAAGAAGAGGCAATTTGAATTCCACTTCCACTTTCATCATCAACAATATCAAGAGTAGCAAGAGAGAGCTCTAAGTCTGGGTTTTCTGCATCCACATCCCACTCTTTATGAGGCCCACTTGTATATTCTTCACCCTTGCGAGACACAAGGCGGAGGTTTGAATGCACATATACAAGATCCTCAGCCTTCTACGATCCCAACCTGTTGCACTTTACGGAATGAATGAAACCATAGGTGTTCCCATTCCTTTCTGCTGATGAAGAGCTTGCCACTTGTGACAAAATACGAGTGGCAAGACTTTGCAAATATACACCATTTGCCCCATGACAAGTCCACCATTTAATCGGGTTCATGGTGCTTCTCTCCTCCAAAGCTGAGATGTCTGCAAAATCCTCTAATCCAGCAACAAAACAAGCAAATTCCTCCCTCACCTCTGTTTGCTGAGAAGATGGAAACAACCTCTGGAAGGCTTTTTTCACTCATGTGTCCACCTCCTTGTCTTTATGTGGGGCCTTCCTCTTCCCATTGCTTTGAGCAATGAACTCCTCATCATAAAATTTAGGATTTAGAACATGTGCCAAAGTGTGCAATGGAGTGTTAAACTTTTAAATCCATTCCACCTAGTAACAATGATGGACCTCACATGCTCAACAAAATCAACCTCAACAAAAAACAGAGTGGGAGCCTCCTTTGTAATAATTTCCATGTTTTTCTCAACCATGGTATCCATGCCATCATAAATCTCTTCCATGAAAGGTTTGTCTGTGTTTACATCTCGGAGAAGCTCAAATGCAGGTAATGTAAACTTGAGCAAGAATTTCACCTTGCTCCACCAATCCTCATCAATCAACACCCTCTGCACCATACATCTTCTCTCTGAATTTGCTTGTCTCCACTCAACCCAAGTCATACCCACTACCATACTCATCAATGCACTTTTGACCTCAACAAGGCGGCACAACATGATGAAGTTTGAGACATATCTTGTCTCAACAACTTTGAGCAACTCCAATTTGGAGTATTCTTGATACATTGCTTGAGACTGGTGGTGGTTGGTGATGAATTTAATGATCTCCATATCTTGCCATGTGACCTCCTTAATCCATTCAGTTTTTTCCTTAATCGCTTCTAAAATGAGATTTAAATTACGGACAATGCAAGGAGTCCAAAAAATATGATGATATCTGTTGCCGTCCTTATACACACTTGCAAACGTGAGCTAAGTCCTGCTCACTTAGTGTGTCCTTAGAGACACAATACCTAGGTTCAAAGCCCACGCTGTCACTTTGACTTGAACCTCTTCTGTCTAGGCTTACTCCTAGGGAAGCTAAGGGGGTAGACCCTAGTTACTATGTGAATTATTAGATGAATTCTAGGAGTTAATTTTAGTTTATTAAAGGTGAGGAGAAGCTAGCCTATATGGCAAGCAAAAATGCAAATGTAAATCGTTAGAATGAGAATCAAGCCTTTCCCTAAGTCAACTATGACTAGTGCCTAAGGTTGGGCAAGGGGTCAATTAGATTACACAATTAAAGGATTAAATACAACTTACACAAGAGACAAATAATGCTATAGGATACAACAAGAGTTACGTTACAATTGAGATATACAAATTGAAATACAAGATAGCTTACAATGAACAAGATGAATTGGATGATTACACCATATACATGAAAGAGATAATTAGATAAATTAAACATTCAATTCACAAAATGAAATGATGAAATATATCATAAATAAAACTTTATGAACAAGAATAAACACATTAGATGATATTACAAATATACAAAAGGGAAATTCGATTTTAGACCAATCACATAAGATGTCACAACATAGATATTGCCTTGAAATGTTGATTGCTTTAAAGTACCCAAATGTATGAGAACCCAAATTGCCTTAAATGTGATTGTGAGACTTGAAATGAAAACTTGCTTGTAAATGAATCACACCACCATAAGATCGCTTGCAAAATGAAAATGAGATATTATGTTATGAGATTGCCTTGAAACA
>WSFP011521777.1:0-12480 GCA_009831015.1 Picea engelmannii | reverse complement strand
TCTAATTTAAGAGTATAGTTCCAGCCTATTCTTATGTGTTCAATGCAGGGGGGTTGAATAATATTATAAGAAACACATTTATTTTCACTATTGAAGACTACATGCATGTTTTAATTTAAGAGTATAGTTCCAACCTATTATTATGTGTTCAATGCAATTCCTTTTAGTATAAAATTCATTTTGAGGAGTACAATTAATTTTTAAATCTTAAGAAATAGATTAATGAAAAATAATTTTCCAAATCATTGACCTCAAAGGATAAACCAAAACTTTTTCCAATCTAAAAAATGTCATGTGTTATAGTGAATTGCTAATTTAAATAACCTTTCTTAAAAAATATTAACATTCAAAATAATCAAAATTCAACAAGATATTTAATTTACATTGATTAGCATATACCAATAACTTTTTATGTGGTTGTGATAATTTGTAACCTCTTATTTTGATATTTCATATATTCAATAAGGTAGGGACAAACATATGGATCTCATCAACTTTCAAAGGAACACATGATATTAAATCTATTAGAAAATTTTAGTATCATTTACCAAGTAGGTCTTCACATTTCCAAAACATTATTACATATCCAACACAAATTAATATTCTTCTTCATCCAATTCAATATCTAAATCATTGGGATGGGAATAATTAAAAGGATTGCCCATGATACAAGATATTTTTGTTATGCAGCTTCTACATATCTTGCTTCTACTATATATCATTTGCATATCTTTCTTTTTCTGCAAATCCTCTCCATCTCTTCCACTTCTGCTACCAATCCTCTCTTCAGATACAAAATATTGTTCCTCTTACTACTAAAGCAGATTCTTCATGCATTCCATTATTCCTTTTGTTATTGAAGTAGCGTTCCCATGCCTGACTGTTCTTTTGCTACAAAATATATAGAAGGTCAAGTCTTGACCATGCTACAAGATATTTTTCTTTTGTAACATTTCCATACCATGTTTTTGCTACAAATCTTCTATATATCTTGTTTCTACTACAAATCCTCCCCATCTCTTCAACTTCTGCTATAGATCTTTTTGTTGGTTATAGAACATTGTTCCTCTTTCTACCAAAGTGGATTCTTCATACAAACCACTATTCCTTTTATTATTGAAGCAACATTTCCATGCTATAGAACTCTCATATTGTGACTATTCCTTTTCTTTCGAAGATACAAAAGATGAAGTCTTGGCCATGCTAGAAGAAATTTGTGTTTTGTATCCTTTGCATATCTTACTTTTGCTACAAATCTCATGCATATCTTTCTTCTGGTATGGATCTTCTACATATCTTTCTTCTTCTACAAATCCTCTCCATCTCTTTTCCTTATGCCATAGATCCTCTGTTTAATATTTGAACCATCGGGATCCATAAAATGTGCATGGTAATCCATAAACTATGTTATGTTTTTAAATATAATCGTTCATTCAAAGCATGGAATTATGGGAATATGATGAAGAACCTTGTGGGGCACCTTATTTCTTCCCTGATTGGTTTGATATCTATTAATTCCACATCGATGGCATTCTAATTATGTTGCATGTTGTACATAATATATAATATGATCATTAGAACATTGTATAAATTGTTTGATACTCCACTCCTATACCTTTCATAATGACAAATAATTATTGGTATGTGCAAGGTAAAGTATTTGATAATGGTAGGAGAAAATCACCTAACAATACACACTATTCAAAAATAAATTATTGTACATAATATTAATTATTGCATCCTTTATACAATTAAATCTAAAAATAATACAAAAACCTTATTCATATATGAAGGATTGTATTGCATTCCTTAGGATGTATTTGAGATAGGTATTTGACAAACCATTCAACAATTTCAAGTTCATCAACAACAAAATATGAGAGAAAAAAAATGTATTTTAGCATTCATATAGGGTTTCTATGCCTTATCAATCAAAGGTACATCATGAACATCATCAAAGTTATCATCCATTAAAGAAAAGATGTCATGGATCAATCTATTTATTCCATCATTCTCAATTATATCAATATAATTTTCTTCCATAGGATCAACTTCATCTCCATCCACTTTGTATCCATTAGCTTCATCACCATTATTTATGCTACAATTTGGCACATCCTTAGGCAATTCAAGTGTAGGATGCCATGTCTTTGTAATTACAAACAATCAAATATTTTAAATATATATCAAAAATTAAAATGGTAGAGAGTTTACGACAAGAATAAAAACATGCAATGAATAACTTACCAATAGAGGATATTGGTTTGCCCCTCCTTCAAACTGTGCAAACTCTATAAAATGTTAAGTCTTGTTGTCCTTTTTAACTCTTCTCACTTGTAAGCCCTTGTAATTTATGCAAGGGAAATGACATTTACCATCACCATAATGCTCCTTTAACTTAGCAATGACACTCAAATTATTGTCATTTGACAATGTTATCTATTACACGAAATCAATTAAAGAAATTACAGTAGATAGAAAGAAAGTATTTGATCCAGATGGATCTCGGTGGCCATCCACCTTTTCCACTACATCAACATTTTGAGCCTATGGTTTTGATAAACGATGATATTCACCCTTTTGATGGGGAATGGAATGTGATGTCATCTTCATTTGTTAATTACAAAAATCATGTAATGAATTCCTATTGGTATTAAGTACATGCCTACAACATAGAGTTAATTCACCAGATCCCATTAGAACTTTGTATTTAAGCATGCTCGGACTAGAGTAGTACTGGGACGAGTGACCACTTGAGAAGTCCTAGTATATTACATGCCTATGGAATTTTATAAACTTAGACCAATTTATCCCACATGCATCATGGGAATTTTTCTCCTCTCATTCTATCATATATAATTGAGGTGAAGGAGGCCCTTTAAGCATGCAATTGAGTGTGATGTAAATCTTGTTGTGAATGAAGCGTAGAAAACATCTCTTTATTTTTAGAGATAAGCTACCCCATTTTGGTAGTTTGTGTTCTACAATGTTTTTCTATCTTATTCATTAATAGAATTTGGGTTTCATTGTATTTCTTTGTTCTCTGCTATATTTTTGTTTTTGTCTCGTTTCCTTCTTAGCATAATCCGGATTAGTGGTATCAGATAAATCTGCTCCTCATTTTTCAATGCAGGTCCCCGATGAGGTTATGGTATAGAGAGTTGGGTCTTGAGCTTGTTTCACTTGAGGACAACCACTCTCACCACCCCAAGCGACCTCCCATGGTGGAAGAAAAGAGAGATGGCAGAGTAGAAGATCCTTTCAAGACGTTGCTCGAGGAAGGCCTCATGCAATAGAGGAATGAGATGATGGACAACTTCGTTCAGATCCTTCAAAGATTATTGATGGTGGCGTCTGAGCCATCTTCGACAAGCAACCATTTCGTAGGTGCAACACCCTTCAAGGTACAAGTCAATTTTGATATCCCCTTATTTGAAGGCCAAATAGATGTAGATGCTCTAGAAAAATGGTTGAATCTTTTAGAAGGTTATTACTCTGTCCAAAAATAATTCAATAGTGAAAATATCACCTTCGTGCTCCTTAAATCCCTTCCCCATGTCATAGCGTGGTGGAAGGTTACTGGGAGAGGTACACCATGGATGAATCTACACCATTCGAGAGAGAACCCACTTGGGAGGCCTTTGTAGCAGCCCTAAAGGAGGAGGTCTACCTTGTTGAAAACTATGATGACCAATACATGAGATGGACGACTTTACATCAGAAAAGAGACCAGATGGTGTCGGAGTACACAAATATCTTTCATACCTTGTGCTCAAATCTGGGTATCAAAGACTCTGAGTGAAACTTGGTTTTGAAGAACTACAATGGTTTTCACAGGTACATCCAAACAAATATGTATTGTCATCTCCTCATTGGGAGTTTCTTATCGATATGCAGTCAAAATTGAGCAGAAATTCAAGAAGTGGAGTAAGAAGGAGTTCAGGTTTGAAAATACGCCACAACAGAAGCATGGAAAAGGAAACCCTAACTCACATAATGAAGGATAGATCAACAAGGAAGGCCAACCTTGAGATATCCATTCCAATATGCAGACAAAGAAGGGTAACTATAAGTTTAAGAAAGACACTGAAAAGTGGTGTGAGTTCCAAAAAATCCCCTAGCACAACACCGATGAATGTTGCTCGAAACAATCATTGGTGGTCGAGCTCAAATAAAAAGAATCAGAACCTGACTTGGAATTTGATTCAGAGCACCATAAATGGAAATGGATCATTGATGTAGAACCCACTACTACCATCTCGACCACAACAATAAAACTAGAAGAACTGAAGGAGCTTGAGGAGGGGGAGGGCCTCTTCTACTCACAGATCCGAGTAAAGGGGACCACATTGCATTTCACTATTGATAGAGGGAGTTATAAGAACCTACTATCAATCGAGGTTCTCAAGAGATTGAATCTTCCAATGATGCCACACCCCCAACCATACACCATCAAATGGTTGAGCCAGGGACGAGACATATGTTTCATCTAGTAGTGTTGCCTATCCTATGGCATCAAACCCTTCAAGGATGAGTTAGTGTGTGATGTTGTCCCACTTGAAGTCTATGATGTTCTTTTAGGAAAACCATATATGTGGAAACATCACATTATCTATGAGTCTCGGCCTCGTAGTGTCATTATTACCCTGGGAGGTCATCTCTATAGGGTACCAGAGGTAGCTTCAACTATTTCCACTTCATTGATCTCATAAAAACAATGCCGCAAAGTAATCTCTCAAACCACAATTTTTTCCCTCTTCACAATCCAGTCAGATGGTGAACATAAGATCATTGCGACCATTGTAACCTCAGCCCAAGACATTTCTATCCAAAAAATGCAGGTCGACAAGATTTTATACGATCGTGAAGAGAATGGGAGTCTTACATATGCTCAACATAACTCTATTGGCGTGGTGATAATTCCCCCCCTACGGACAAGTTGAGTTCCTCTTGCTTGGGTTCCCTACAAGTGAGACAGACTCTAACAAATGGACACTAACATCCTCCTAACAAACCATTTTATTTTCTTCTGGGAGGGTTGAGAGAGAAGGAGAAAAGGTATGTATACCTTATTTATGATGTTCATCCTCGTCGCTCCAATAGTTGAGCTCCAATCCAAGCAACCCCCTCACAAAATTGATCCTGCAAGAACAAAGGAACCTTCTCCTACTAATATCTATGATTAAGTAATAGTAACCCTAATAGTTGATAACGTAAACAAAGTGATCAAATAGACAAGAAACGAATAAGAAAGTTTAATAGAAATAGGTCAAGTTATTTTATTAAATTAAAAGAAATAAGTTTACAACCTGATGATGATGCAATCCTCCAAGCTTCCTTCTTCGGCCCTTGAACATGAATCTAGTTCAACTCCACACAAGAAAATGTTTGGCTCTCCTTGACAAGATCCTAAGTTTGATATACTTCTTTTTCCATCCCCCTTCTCACTCTAAATGCCTTGGTTATATAGATGCAGGAAGAGCTAACTACTAGGATAAAATAGGAGTATAGTTGAGGATAAGATGGGATATGAATTATCTTCATGGCTATACTTTCTCCCAAGATAGGATGGAAGAAAACTCTAACCATGCCTTGATGAAAACAAGAAAACAAACCAATATCTATCCAGAACTTCCTCGAAGATTCCCCCTAAAATCATGGAGTTTGACCCAATCTGCATGGATGCTTCCCCAGAGAGGTGGACAGGGAATCCATGATGCTCCCCTATCACTAGAAAAGGAGTATGGATGCTCAGCTAGAGTGGGGAAGTGGGTATTCATGGTCAAACAAATCTAGAAAGATAACGGGGAAAGTGAGATTTTGACCCTCAAATGATGTTTTCCTCTTCTTGATGATCAAAGGAGTATAATGAATCATTATTTCATGGTGTTGAGGTGGTGAAACTTAGGAAAAGTGTGACAAATAAGTTGTGACACTTAGCAAAATGGACCATAGCATTTGTGACACTTAGTAGAGTGAAATGCGACACTTAGAAAAGTGAGACAAAATGGCATATAACAAATGCCCCCCAAAGTGTGAGATTATACGAGAAAAATAATGGTTAAAACACTTTGTAACAATGTGGAATCAAGGAACTGAAGTCAGAAGACCTGTCAGAAAATAAATCAAGCATCCATCAATATACATATATCATCCCGAGGTAGGCATACCCATACTCAAAATAATCTAACTCAAAGCATGGTCGTTGACCAATACATTGCAGATCCATCAGAGAACCAATTAAGGATATGGCCACCAAACATACAATGTGGATCCATATCTCCATGACTTGATCAAAATGTATCCATGAGATTGTACACAATGGAGCTACAACATGACAAAACATAGCCACAAACCAATACAACATGGATCTATGTCATAGTATATATTAAAACTTCATAATATCCATCGCAGCCTAGGGAAGGAAGATAACAAAGATGAGTTCTTACTAAAAAGTCCCCCCAAGGTCTTCAATCTCGATCCTGAATAGTACAAATCTGGCCATGTGAATAGATGTCTTGACATCGAACATGGTAGAAACCACTTGATTACTGGTCAATGTTGAGGAAAAGGTATGGAGAACCTTAATCAAGCATTTTCATATCTTGTCAGGCTAAGGAAAGATAGTTGGGAATGTCGCCCAAGGTTTATAGCCTTAAAACAAAAACAAAAAAACAATCACTTAATCTGCATGTATTAAGTACAAGGGACCAAGGTTGGTTTGTTTTATATATTATATGTAACTGTGCGAAAAATAAATAAACTTAAACATAAATTAAATGAGTGTGTATAAAATTTACATGAGTGTGTGCATGGAGATAAAAGCAAAAAATGAATCAGATCATCAAAATACATATGTGAGACCAAAAGCAGAAAACTAATTTTTGTATTGATTTCATTCTGAGATACAAGGTTGAATTCTCTTTACAAACCCCTGCAAGGGTAGGGACCAAATTTATATTTAGAAGCCTCTGATGGGCACCGTACAAAAATATTCTAACAAAAAAATAAAACTAAAGCTAAAGATCTGGATCAACTTGCCACAAAATGTTGTCACTTGACTCTGCAAAATATTATTTATCAGTCATAAAATTTAATTTATAAACAGACAAGAACACATACTGCCAAAGATAAATCATACACCTTTAAAATAATCTACTGAAATATATTATTCGCTTTTGAATACTGCTTCCTTCAATAAGACCTTGTTTCCATCAAGATAGTTAAGCCTTCTAGTAAACTCGGAATGAATGAAAGATGAAAGTATCTCACTAGTATAGAGAAAACCTTATGGTTGAAGTTCTCCTTCTATTTTCTTTCCTCTATCTCTTCATTTGTTTGAGCTTTTATTCCTTCTCAATAAGTTATGGTAGTTCAACTACCTTTATTTAGTTAAGCCTAATTAGCTTAACTAATTAGTTGAGACAAATAATAATAATATATATAAATAAGGGTCTAATTAAATAATAATTATATAGGTGGGACCCCTTGGGACTCCCATTTTTATTTATTTTAATAATCATCAAACATGAAATATAAAACCCCAATCATTTGATTCAAACATCCTCCTTGTAACTCTCGTTCTCATAATTATGATCAAATGTTTTAATATCAACAGAATATAACATGATCATATCCAAAAATAACATTATATCCATGATGTCCAGAAAACTTCCTAAATATATGCTTGTTGTCCAAAACATTGTCAAAGTAAAAAGATTGTCCTTACATAGAAAATAACATTAATCATCATTAAAAGTTGTATTTACTGTGAGAGGAATTTGGCCTCCTTTCACTCTTGTCCTCTTTTGATCTTTCTATTGTAGCCTTAGGTTGATTGGAACCTTGATTCTGGACTGCACTAATAACATGAGAACAATCATCTTTAAGATGAAGATGTGAAGACACAGATTTAGAGGACTCTTTCGATGACTTGGAGGAAGTGGCCACTCCTTTTCCTTTATCTTGCATGGGTGAGAAAACATGACCATCTTAGGGATTTGGATATTTTGGCGGTGGAAGAAACACAATAAACCAACCGTGGTGATGAGTAGCAGGCTGATGGATAATCTCTTTACAACCATCATTGGCAGGCGATTCTAGCTGCATAGACACATGAGGGGGAACATGAATACCAGAAAAATTTTGATGTGGCTGGAAGGGAGGTCTATCAAGTCAGGGTTGGAGGATCCCATGGCCAACTAGGTTAAAGAACCTAGCTTGAAAGAACTGATTTAATTCATGTGGATCAACATCAAAATTTATTGAAAATTGTGACCTTTTATGGCCCCTTTGCCAATTTCATTTGCCTCTATTAGCACCTCTATCATTATTGCCTCTGTTAAAGAAGCTCATCCTGAAGCAGTATTCCAACATGTCATGAAAAACTCTTAACAATCCATGCATCAATACTCTACCTAAATAAAATCAAAAGGATGACTCTATTTTTCACCATAGAAGCACATGTAATCCATCCATCAACATCTTAAAACTCAACAATCAATTTCCATTTGAACAAGGAGTGGTAGGGATATTGGGAAGATGAGGGGATTATAATGTGTGAAAAATGGTAGCATGGATGGGAAATGACCAACAAATACTATTCACACAAATGCATAAGTAACATAAATTGTATCCATATCCAACATTCAAACACCAGTCATCATCTTAGTCGTTTCTCTTTTGTTATTAATCCTTTCTCTTTTCAAAATGAATTTAAATTTCATAATAATAGAACATGGAATTATTAAAATGTATTTGGGAAGGTGGGGGGTTTATAATGTGTGAAAAGTGAGAGCATGGAACGGAAAAAGACGATTATTGTTCTATTATATACAATAGTATTTAAAAAAAAAACATCACCATCATTTGCCAAAACCTTTCTCTGACCCCATTTAGAAAAAGGGAAATCCGAGAGGATAGGTTGTAAGGGCATGGAAGAAAGGAATTATTTCCCAACCAAGTTTTGGCACTTATCACAAGATATTGTGAATTTATAGGAATTGCGGAATATCGAAGGCCAATAGTAACCATTTCTTATGATTTTAAAAGCAGTAGCCTTAGCAGAAAAATGGCCACCGATGTGAATGATAGAAACTGATGATCCATGAACTTTGTGTAACATTTTTTGTGTTTCTTCATCATTTACACATTGAAGTAACAAACCATCAATAGACCTCCTAAATAAAAAGTTTCCTAAAATGATATACTTCGAAGCTTCCAGGTGGAGTCTCCTTCTCTAGTGAGGGTCTAGCTCATCTCGACAGTTTTGATACTATAAATAATACACCAACTTTTTATACCAAGGATGTTCAGATATAGCAAGATTTTGATTATCAACACAAAATAGAGCTGAAAGAGGATTATCTTGATCGTCAAGTTCTTCACTTGGTTCAGGATGTTGAGCTAAGTGAAGAGATAGGTCTCATCCCTTGATTGTCTTCGAAGTCATGATCATCAAATCATGCTCTTGAATTTTGGCAAGCCAATGTGCAAGTTTTCCTTTGTGAAAGTAGAAACTTGACAACCAGTAAAGGGACTTTTACCTGCGTGTGTTTGCCTAAAATAAAATGGTGAAATTTTTCTATAGCATCGATAAGAGAAAAAGCATGTTTCTCAATATAAGAGTATTTGATTTCATCATCTGATAAACTATGGCTCATGTAAGCTACAGGTTTTTCATTGTTTTGGTCATCACTTTGTAAGAGGATAGCAAAAATTGCTTCCTCGGTGGCATTGGTATATATGATAAAATTTGGTTTCACCAGAACCGGTGCGGAACTGATTGCTTTCTTAATCCTAAGGAAAGCATTCTCGATGTCATCTACCTAAGAAAAATAACGATCTTTCTTCAAAAGATTTTGATATGGTTTAACCATGACAACAAAATGAGGAACAAACCTATGGAAAAAATTAATAATGCCCATGAAAGCTTGAACCTCTTTCTTGGAGGTGGGGGTAGGAAGGTTAAGAATCGAAGTAATACTTTCATGATCTATGCTTATTCCTGAATCAGAAATAATATGATCGAGGAGATTTCCCTTCGTGACACCGAAAATATATTTGTAAGGATTTAAAGAAATGCCAAATTTTCTGCAACGCATGAGAACTTTTCTAAGATGACCAAAATGATCCAACCGGTTCTTAGAATAAACAGTCAAATCATCAAGATAAACTTGGATAATTTTACCGATTATATCGTCAAAAGCTATTTGCATAACTCTTTGAAAAGTGGCACCTGCATTAGACAAGCCAAAAGGCATGTGTTCATAAGAAAATGTGCCCCAGCATGTAGTAAAAGTGGTTTTATACCTATCAGTCCTTTTTACCTTGATTTGATTATACCCAGAAAAATCGTCAAGTAAGGACATCATTTGAGACCCTGCAACCTGATGTAAAATCATTTTCATATTAGGAAGCAGAAAATGGTCTTTGACACTTGCTCTATTCAATGCACGAAAATCAACACATAATCTGATATGGCCAATAGTTTTTAGAACATGGATCGGATTTGAAACCCACTCGAAATACTTAATTGGAAATATTATATTAGCTTTCAATAATTTTTCCAATTCTTTTCGAATAGTAGCTTCGAGCGCAGGGTTGATAGGTCTTTGTTTTTTCCTAACTGGTTTTACCTATTCCTTGATAGGAATGGCATGTTGTATGAGAGCGGGATCAAAACCACGAAGATTCTCGTATGACCATGCAAAAACATCTTGAAATTCATGGAGTGATTTTGTGAATTTCATCAGAACATTGGGCACCTAATTTAATGATCTTTGGAGATTTGGGTGTCCCAATATTCAAGGAAATGGTATCACCCACTTTCCTTTTCCACTCCTCTTCTTTATGTGTTTCTTTTTTGCCTACATCACTCAACGAAAATGAACTTTCGAGAGGAGTCAATCCTTTAGGAAATTTGTCATCTTCAATAGATATGATTTCTTTGGGCTTAAACGGTTCATTTTATATGAAAGTGCAAATGCCTTCATCACTCAGGAAAACCTACCATGATTCTATGTTATCAGGGATGTGAGGATGATATAGAGATTGGAACATACAATCAGGTCTTTGAGGTAAAAGTTGTTGGGTAGGAGATGCTACAAAAACAACTAACCTATCAGCCATTGAATTAAGTTCCCTCTTAACATGAGTGATGTTAAATGATAACATATTTGAAATGAGCATCCAAACAATTTGAGTCTAACGTTTAAGTAACTCGTTTCTTGGTGAATAAATCTTACGTACAAGATTCACAACAAGTTCAAAATCACCAAAAATTGTAAGGTGGCCACAACCAAGGTTATATGCATTTATGATGCCTAACAATAAGGCCTCAAAATCGATGACATTTTTTATGCAAGCAAATTCTAACCTATAAGAAAAATTGTGGATTTAACCTATAGGATAATATAGAATGATGTTGTCCCCATTACCTTCATTTGATCATGAGCCATTGAAATGCATGTGCCACATGCCATCATCAAAATCAATTGGTTCAAGCATAGTATCACCCTCATCAACAAAGATAGAGTACACTCCCAAATCTTCTTCGAGATAGTTTACATTAGGTTGGGGAACTCTCTCTATATATGGTGAAATTCTTCCTTCCCTAAGGACTATAATGTTATTTCCATTCCGAGGGACGGACAAATGTGTTCCATCAATTGAAATATATCCACCAGTTAAGGCTTGCCAATCTCTTCCTAAAATAATTGAATAGTTACTCATTGGCATATCGATTACTTGGATGTTGAGTGTTGTTCTTATCTCGGGATGTGCACACAAAACTAAGGTTACATCCTTGATTTCACCTATATTTGATTGATGCAAACTGTTATACGAGATCATGCTTCTAGAATTTTCATTAGCACATGATAATCCAACCTCTTCCATGATAATTTTTGACATTACACTTGGACCAGACCCGCCATCAATTTGGAAACAATGAGCTATTTTATCCATGATTTTTACCGAGATATAAAAAGGGGATTTTTTTACAGGGTTCCTAAAATTATTTACACCTATCTTATTTATAGATGAATCTTTTTCCTTTGACTCTTTAAAATTATTTGCACCTATCTTATTTACAATTGAATCCTCTTCCTTTGACTCTTCAAATAGATTGGCTATGGTAGAAATTTTACCTTCCATAAAGTTTTTAAGATTCTTTTGTTGTTCTGGGACAAAAACCATGTCCAAAAGAGTAGCATCATCTTTGATATTGGCCAATTGGTTAAGGATATTACACTTAGAATAGGGAAGAGGAGAAGATACTCCTTGATTATCCGAAGTTCCGACAACTTGTGTATCAATAATTTGAGAATATGAGCTTGGGGTGGAAGAAGTATGAGGAAGATCATATTTTCCTTTGGCAATGTAAGATTTATTCCTGGTATTGATTACCATAACATTTTCTGGTTCAACCCAATCTAAAACAATGATTTTGGTATCGATATTTTTTCCAGAGATTCTTAT
>ML893595.1:1862-12480 GCA_009831015.1 Picea engelmannii | reverse complement strand
ATCTGCACCTAAATCCATTATGTAGGTTCTCATTCTAACTTTCCAGAAGGCAAAGTTTGTTCCATTGAACAGAGGGGCCTTATTGGTTGAATTTCCTTCATGGCTTGACATGTTTAAGCTCTAGGATCTACCCTTAGATGAAACGGGTCGGCTCTGATACCAATTGTTGGAAAACTGAGAGGGGGGGTGAATCAGTTGTCACCGTGCTTAAACAATAATACTTCTTTTAAAACTCTTTTCATAAACATTGAATGATGATCAAAATAATGCAGGGAAATAAACAATGGCACATTCAGCATCAGTCACATATATGAGAAACATAGAGACAGATATTTCCCGAGGAAACCCATACAGGGTAAAAACCTCTTTTTCCTTATATGATAAATAATAATTACATTCTTTACATTATCATACATATGAGCACCAACTCATAATGAGGCTACAACCTCTGTTTTGCAAGCTGCAACTTGCTGAGAGCACCAACTCTCTCTTTTCTCTAGCACCCACTAGAAGGAAGCACCAACTCCCTTGTTTCTCTAGCACCAACTAGAAGGAAGCACCAAATCCCTGGTTACTCTAGCACCAACTAGAAGGAAGCACCAACTCCCTGTGTTCAAGCACCCACTTGAACCTTTGAGGGCACCAGTCCTCCCTAGCACCTTCCAACCACCCTGAATAATAAATTCTTTGTTACTGAAACTTTCTACAGCTATATAAAATTATTCAATGGCTTACCAGCCCTGTTGTTGTTCTGTTACGCTGCTCTATCCTGTCTGCATCAGTGCCTTCTGCACCCTCTTGCACTTTCTGTTCTTCTTCCTTTTATACTCTCTGCACCATATCCCCTTTGATGCAACCTTCCTCTAGCATGAATCTATGTTCCTGTGCTCTGAATCCTAGCTCACACTTGAATACTCCACCACGACAACAACAAGCAGAACAACTCCAACAACAACAACAAAACTTCTCTTCTCTGTACTGTGTATATATAGATTTTGTGCATCTTGTGCATGCAATATTCGCAATGCCTCTGCATGCACACTCTGCGCCAAATTCCTCTGCAACTTGAGTGCTCTGCCTGATCATCATCGTGACTCTTCAACTTCTCTGGTCGTTTTCCACCATGCGTCTAGCATCACTGGGTGTTCTGTTGAGATTTCACAACCTCTCTAGCAGTTGAGACTCTCCAACTTCTCTATGAAAGTCGATCTCACCTTCTATGTTTCATTTATAGGCCTCAATTCTCATCTAGCTGTCAATCGCCTCCACGAACATCTTCATCCCTCTTGAAGATTCTCAAAGGTTCTTTACCTTCTCTGTCAATCATCCACAAGTGTCTTTGAGTCCTCTGGCTAAAACCATCAGTGGTTTCTAGCAGTCATACTATGTTGTGCTACAGTTTCCCTCCGATCTTGTTCAAATTCATCTGCACCATTGGATATGCAGCGAGAAAATATGGACGGCCAGAATCTGTGCTCCTAGATCTACGGTCGGGATTGGATTTCAGAGCCCCCCTTCCATTCTATCTTTAAGTGGAGGAGGGGGGTCCGGAATTGGGTGCGCATCTCTCGAGTGGTCAGGATTAAAGTACCCAGATCAATGACGCTCATGCGATTCCGGACCCCCTTTGCCATTCTACCTTTAATTAAAGGGGGGGGGGTCCAGAATGGTGGGGTATCGAGGAAGGGCCCCATTCCTGTCGTGTCACCTTTTGTATCATTCTCCTCCCCACCAAACGTATGTTATCCACCTGACCGTGCGACACGGTTCGTTCGATTTAGCCCCTCCTTGTCGTCCGACATCTGTCCATCTCCTGATTACTGAAACTTCGAAGTGGTGTAAATCTCTTGACGTCACACGTGGATTGACATGTGTTGAATACGACCACGTGTCACTCTGATTCGTGACTTACATGTTCCTGAAATGTTGAATCAGTCTGATACTTGTCTTTTCCTGGCTGTGCCACATGTTCCTAGCTGACGTGGTATG
Source organism: Picea engelmannii (assembly GCA_009831015.1). NCBI lineage: Eukaryota > Viridiplantae > Streptophyta > Pinopsida > Pinales > Pinaceae > Picea > Picea engelmannii. Next base: position 10,491 of record ML893595.1, on the reverse strand, counting down.
TTGGCGTGAGTCGAATCGATGGTCTAGATGTGATCTTGATTCAATGGCTACGATTGAATCGCGATTTCGCGTTTTTGGCATTCTTGTTGCATCGGGTTCTTTGCCTCTCCATGTTGCGATTCACGAAACTCCGATATCGAGTTAGATCAACGGTTCAGATCTGATCTTGGTTCAACGACTATGATTGAATCGCGATTTCACGATTTCGGCATTTTTGTTGCATTTTGGTTCTTTGCCTCTCCATGTCGCGATTCGCAAAACTTCGATATGGAGTTAGATCAATGGTCTAGATCTGATCTCTATTCAACGACTGCGATTAAATCACGATTTCAAATATCATGATATCGAGATTCTTGATGTTAATAAACTTTGACATCTCCAACTCTCGATCCCCAAAACTCCAACATGAACTGGAATCAACGGACCAGATTCAACCTTAATCTGACGGCTCAGATTAGATCACGATTTCGCATATCGCGATTTCGAGAGGTTAGGGAACCCTATTCCTTTGACTCTCCAGTCACTGAAATGACGATCTATCTCCACGCGTCTTACCTGTAAATGGACGGTCCTTCTTCTTTCAGGATTTTGTACGCCCGCTTCTCCTTTCACTTTAAAGAACGTGAAGGTTCCTCTTGATCCAATGATGGTCGGATCCCGTGCTTGGATCTAACTCCTAAGATCTATCCTCCTCTTCAGCGTGCTCTTCTTATCTACATTCAGATCTGACGACCATCTGTTTCTGTTTTTCCATCGATGCACACTCTGATCCTGCCATCAATGACAAGTGCATTCCCTCTGCAGCGTCTTCCCAAACTGCTTTTGATGCTCGTCTGTTACATTCTTCCTATACTCATGCCATATTCACTGTTGTACTTGCCATCAATGACAATCATACGCTACCTATTAAACATTTGCCAACATATAATGGGTCAGCAAACTAGCCAAAGATGCTTATGATTCTTGCTTAACAATCAAAAGTAAGATGGCAGTTACCATAGGATCATTAAACAGAGACAAAAGAACGAATTCCACTCATATGCATAGACAAAGATGAAAGAAGGTCTGATAGTAACAAATGGAAGAAGCTTGCAAGATGATATATTAAAGGAAGTGACTTTCATACAAAACAGTAGAATATAGAACTCAAAATCGAACCCTGTGTTCATCTTCAATTTTCATCTTTATAGCCTTTACAACACAGTATCTAGATCCTGAATTAATGGATCAGATATGCCTAAAATAGAAAGTCAAAACTAACTTGCAAAAGATAAGGAATGATCCTCAAAATGAAGTCAATCCCACATTTCATGGTCTTCATATCTTGTAGAGTCCTTGTGCAGTGAAAAATAGCCTTCCAAGGCTGGTTGATGACTCTTCCAAGAGATAAAATTCGAATTTGCTGAGATGTGCAAAAAATCCCAATTTGTTGCCACCAAAATAGGTGCCAAAACCAACTTGGATACCTTTTCTAATCCTTATGCACCAAAAATGGATCTTGAAACTGAATATATAATTCATCATCTATCCATCATGATTTTTTTCAAATGATTTGGATCAGAAAAACCTCGATCTGTGCAAAATTTAGCTTCCTCTATCCAGTTACAGGTTTCGGTGGTTAACACAGAGGACTTATGGGTGTATTAACTACCGAAATCTTTGCTTTCGGTGGTTAATGAACAATTGTCCTGTTCACCTAAACCATTGAAAACTTAGCTTTGTCAAAACTTCAAAATTTGCAAAAATGATTACCTTGATGCTTTGCTGAGTGTTCAAGGTCTTTTGGATGATGTAGCTCTTCCTCATGCAAATCTGCGAACTTCAACTTGTTGTGTGGAAGACTGTGGTATATCTACCATTGTTGTAGCTAACTCGGCTAGAGTTTCCAAACCTATTTTCTCCTATGTTGGAGGTTGAGAATATTTTAATTTCAGCCTCAGAAGTCTAAGCTGCCTGTACAGCTTCATGTTCTCCCTTATCAACACCATGTTCCTGTGCTTAATTTTATCATGCTTTTCCTTGAGACTTTGGTTCATGTTGAAAAGTTCTGCATTTCTTTCAGTCAAGTCTATATTTTCCTTTTTAATAACTCTTTCTAAGACTTTCATCTCATAGATTTGTTTCAGGAGTTTATTGATTTTCTGAGCCTTAGATGCTTTAGGCTTGCTTGAAGAAGCTTTTGCTAATGGTTGACTGTGTTCATATGGAGGAGTTGGTGAGGGCAAGTTGGGATAATATTCTGCAACTTGCTCAGCCTGTTCATCACCTTGTGTCTCTGCTAACTCCTGTTCTGGCTCTGAGTCACTGTATGGTAATTTTAAAGGGTTATCTCCTTTAGCAAGGTCCTTGGTCTGCTCACCCTCAAACTGTAACTTTCTTTTGGTTCTTTTTCTTTTAGCAGAGGATGATTCTATCGACTCTCTTGTTGGTGAGATAGCCTTCCTCTTTCTTAGACTTCTCTTAGGTGTGAGAGACTTCTTAGAAATGGAGTTCTTCCCCTTTTCATCCTATTGAAATTGGTTTGGAGCTCATTCCAAAATAGGAAGTAGTTCCAGTCTACTTATTTCTTCTTCAATGACTCTTTAATAATAAGTGTAATCAAACCCTGGTGTGACAATCTGCTGGCCACTTTGGTAGGATTTGCCTTGACTTGTCTGGCCATTTTGGTGAGAGATTTGTGTAGTTAGAATGGAAAATTGATGGGAGACCTACCTATAAAATGATTCAATAACTTTAATTGATAAAACATGACTCTGTTGTATCTACCTTCACAGGTGATATAGACAAAGATTGCCTTCAGGAGAGATTTCCACTTAGGTTCCAGATAAGACACTGGTATGTCTTTTCTCCATAGAAGATCCTTGTGAAAAGGCTGTAGGTAGGATCTAAATTCAATGTTTGAAGGCAAAGTTGATTTGAACTAGCAGTCCCTATTCTAGGGAGACCAGTGAACTCAACTATGGTTGCCTCATCGACCACAAAATGCTCTTTTCCCACTGTTGTTTCTCTTCCATCATACGAGATAGCAAAGGATTTAGACACCTGTTGGTGGAACTCTGCCATTTTTTCACAGTATGCATAGACTCCCTCTTGCTTGAAGAACTCGACCACCTCAGGGTGAGCCTCAAGGTACCAAACTCCATCCAATTCATCCCTTAGAAATGGCCCTGCTTTCGACATTTAGTAATTGTTGACCTGTACCTATGACTTAGGAAACTCTTTGTGCCAGGGGGACAAAGACTCTATGATTTAGGGTGATAGGGAGTATGACTTAGATTAAAACAAATGAAACAGGGTGACTCAAAGTTCTGATTGCATAGCTCAATCACTAACCAAATCTAAACAATAGACTACCTGAATACAAGCCGAAAATTTTGAGTTTCGATGAGATGTAAAATTAAATTGAAACAGTATGATATTTGAGCTACCTGATGACTCGACTTGGCTTGATTGGTATGAAAATTGGCTCGATACCGATCTGTTGAACTCGAACTCCACTTCGGCAATCACCACAAAAAATGGGATTATGGTCTTTGAATATGCGTTTACTTGATGAAATCATGGGCTCAAGACTGTAACAATGAATCTCGGATTCGAATTGGTAATTAATGGAATCAAAACAGAGATTAATCGGGGTCATAATGGATCTATGTCCTCGTGACTGGAGATAGTGAGGGGCTATGTGACTAATCATTTCGGGAATCACACATGAGTTTTTGTGTCTCTGTCGAGCCTTAATTCTGAAATGACAAATGAAGTTAAAAGGACAACAGGGTATCAATCTTCGGATAGATGCAATAATATCATTCATACCTTACCACCTCCATGGACTTTCGGCGGTTATTTATTCATGATTATTCCAATTGACAGATATCTCGTGTGAAAGCACGGGCTTTTCATTTTTCCAATGAAAATCTTTTCGGTGGTTAACTGGGTTTGTTCTTTTCCCCCTTAACTACCAAGAACGAAGGTTTTCGGTGGTTAATGAGCACTTTTCAGGATCACCTAAACCACCGAAACCTGAGATTCTTTATTTTTCTTGACAAACCCAAATCAAAAGTTCTTTCCAAGTTTATTTATAGAAAATAGACTCTCTAACATAACTAAAGAAATTTAGAAATAAATTGTTTGGACCAAAATCTATCACCTAAAAAGCAAAATCTCCATCAATTTATTTGAGGAGATAACAGGGTGACGTTGTAGTGGTTGCAGTGTCCTTCTGTTCTCCTTTTGAACAAATTGTGAAGAAGCTAAATTTTGCAGTATGAGATACTACCTTGCGACACTTTTTAGGTGGAACAATAGTCGGAACTACCTCTGGTATTCTGTAGAGATGACCCCCCAAAGTAACAATGACACTATGGGGTCGAGACTCATAAACAACATGGCACTTCCACATATATGGTTGGCCCAAGAGAACATCACAGACATCCAGTGGGGAAAAATCACACAATACCTCATCCTTGAAGGGTTGGATTCCATATGACAATTGGCATTGCTCGCTGACACAGAAATCTCGTCCTTGATGAAGCCACCCGATGTTGTATGGTTGCGGGTGTGGTGTTGTCGATAATCCAAACTATTTGATGACCTCTGTTGAGATGAGGTTCTTCTGGCTTCTACTATCAAAAATAAAATGCAGCGGAGTCCCCTTCACCCACATATGTGAATGAAAAAGGCACTCCCCTTCTTCGGGATCTGTTGGTTCTTCTGGTTGAATTGATGCGGTTGTGACAATAGAAGTGGGGTTTGCGTCAATGATCTGTCCTTTACCAGTATTTTCAGAATCAGATTTTGAATCAAGGTTCGACTCTTTGTCTTTGATCTCGGCTACCAATGACTGTTTTGAGCAACATTCATCGATGTTGTTCCAAGGGCTTTTGTGGAAATTGCACCATTTTCTGGTGTCCTTTTTTGTCTTCCCGTGACCCTTCTTTTCTTGTGTCTTGGACTAGTTTTCAGGAGACTGTTTTTTAGGGCTATCTTTTTCATACTTTGGTTGTTGTGGATTTACATATCTGAAATCTCGTTTGTTTTGGTGCTTAAATTTTTGCTCGATTTTAACAGCATATCAATAAGCAACACCGAGTGATGAGATGTCCAGAAAATCCATTTCAGTCTAGATGTATCTGTGTAGAGCCCCATGGTATTTCAGAACCAAATGTCACTCGGAGTCTTTGATACCCATCTTGGTGTGCAAGGTATGGAAGGTATTGGTGAAATCTAGAACTGTTTGGCCCCTCTCTTGCCGTAGTGTGGCCCATGTCATGTAATGGTCCTCATAGTTTCCAATAGGGTAATAGTGTTCCTTTATCGCATCCACAAAAAAATCCCAAGTGGGATCGACCCCATATATTTCAGACTCCTCTATGGCACTCTGCTCCTAATAAGTTCCCCACCAATTTTTGGCATGGGGGAGAGCTTTAAGGATTGCGAAGGTGATTTTTTCTTTGTCGGAATATTTGTGAACAGAGAAATAACCTTCTAGCAGATTTAACCATTTGTCTAGGGATTCTACATCTATCTATCCTTCAAATACAGGAATATCAAAAATAACTTGTACCTTGAAAAGCAAGGTGCCTCCAAAGCGGCCTCTTGATGAAGATGCGTCTGTTTCTATCGGCAGGCATTGAAGGATGTGGAAAAAATTCTCCATCTTTTCGTCCCTCTGTCGCATGAGAGCTTGCTCAAGCAACAGATTGATAGGATCGTTTGCTCCGTCATTTTTCTTTTCTTCCGCCATTGAGGGTTTCTTGGGTGTGAGAGAGAGATTTTCCTCAAGAGAGACAAGATTGAGACCCAAATTTCTATACTTGGACCTCGTCGGGTACATGCACTGAAAATACGATCAAGAGTAGCCTGTTCTGATACCACTGATCCAGATTATTTTCGGCAGGAAATCAGATCGAAGATATAATAAATAAATGCATAGAGATATCGTAGATATTCATTAATATAACAGAAATATATCAGAGATGCAACCATAAGCACATAGGTACAGTAATATATGATTTCTATTAATGAAAGAAATGTACAGAGACTGTAAAAATATAGAGTGAAAGACTCGCTAGAATGGTGGCAGCTTATCTCTGAGAATAGATGTGACGGCTACTCACATTCGCAAGAAGATGATTACAATGAGGATATGAAGGAATTTTTACAATAAGAAGGAATTTCAAAAACCCTATACATTCAAAAACCTAACCCTAGGAGATGAAACGCCAAAATTCATGTGGGCCTCATTTGGGTAAGTGAGTACATCAACTTTCCGGGGTCGTATCGTTTGCATACGATCTCCATTTTAGGTGTGTGATATCTCGTTGGAAAGGTATCATCGAGGAGATTCATTTTGGGGTATTAATCATGCCTTCAACTATCAGTGAGAACCTCAATCTCGAAAAACCTTCATTTGGGCCCTCAAAATGGCCCCAGAAGTAAAAACCTGCTAAAAACAGTAAATTGCCAAAATTGCCAGAAAACTGTTTTGAGCCAGTTGGAAAAGGTGGGTGGCCACCAATATCCACCTGGATCAATGATGGATAGTTTCGCGGAAATACTTCGACGAATACCAACAGATGATGCATCTTCCTCGAGCAGAGGTGTCACCCCTTCAAGGTACAAATCAACTTTGATATTCCTATATTTGAAGGTCAGATATGTTAGCACTCTGTAAATTTTGTCCGATTGATAAACAAATGAAAGAGGTAATTGTTTGAACCAGCTTTAGAGCTAGGCACTATCCTGCTCGGCTCATAGAGGGCTCTCTCATGTTACTTGTTGTTTCTTTGGTAATAAATTGCTATATTTAGTTTGTTTTGGGGGGGGTTTATAAATATTTTGGCAAGGAAGGGGAGGGACACTCAAGGATATGGAGTCGAAATTCTGAAAGTGAATGAAAACAATGACTAGCTGGTAGAACTCTCTAGAGGATAAAGGATAAATGAGGCAATGAATCTGAGTTATAAATTGTATTTATGTAGAGTGCAAGAGGAACGAGAAAACACATAACTGCATCAGAGCATTACTGAAATAAATTCTGAATTAGTTAGGAAGAAAATTACACAATTTAAAATGCTTAAGTCGAGAGAATCACAATATGAATTTTGAGCTTTTAACTATCCAATTTAAACAATAGAAAATGAAAATGGAATTAAAGAACAAAGGAAATGCATACAATGAGAGGAGAAAAAACTCATATCACCACCATTAAAATCTTTTCACAGAGACATCAAAAGATTTTGCATATGTATTCAATTCAACACCAAAAATTTACAATTGAGTTCAGAAAACAACTAAAAGGTTCCCTTGCACTTCTGCCAACATTAATACATTCAAAGCTACTAGCATTTATACAATTCGAGTTTCTTTCAATTAGAAACCGATTAGAATAGATGAATTGAAACGTTTTAGCTTCTAAAACTGACTACAATAATTACATTTGACAGTTTTGGTATGGGAACCGATTACAATGATTGGTCAGACAAAACAATTTCATGAACCAATGGTCAATTCTTTTGAATCTTCAACTTTGGTCTTTGCCATCTGTCATGTGTTGATCCTCTGTCAGATCTGCCAATTTGGTGACATTTGGAAGCTATTTTCTCATTCCTGGGAAACTTCATTTTTTCTTGCCTAGCCGCGCTATCTAATTCCACTGCAAGTCAGAAGGGATATCGTAATCCATCATTTCCTTGAGCAAGATCTCAAGGTCAATGAAAGAGGCATAGCTCATGATTGGCAGCGTGAGCTTCATTGTCTTGAACTAATTCAAGATCTCAAAATCTCTGGTAAAATACTCCACCAGGTTTGTTCCTTTCAAGTTTTCCTCTAGTATTTCAAACTTGGAGTGATCCATTCTGCATTGGGCGAGGTCAGAGTTGTATTCCTCCTGATCATACAATTTTCCTTTGCCATCCCAAAATGGTGGGAGCCATTTGATGAACAACTCTTCAAATAGATATTTGAATTCATGTATATTATGCTCCATCTATATGGCCTTGGTTTGAACTGACTTGAGCAAGTTATGCTTGGCAATGACCATCCTGGCTCAAATGATCAATGTAGTCTTGTCTTTGACCCCAATGGTATGAATTTCAGCAGTGGGAATGGAATTCAGCATATTTATAACATTTTGGGCCCACTCCGAGGGTTTTTTTGCCAGTGTCTCATTTACAACAATGCACCTGCTTCTGGATGTGAGGGCCATTCTATCTTTGTCATTTATGAAATTTAGTTACACCCTGAACTTGATAGCTTCAACATCAATGGAATACCAGATGACGTGTTGATCTGAATTATTTTTGGCACGAAATGAGAGCAGAGATATAACATAGAAATATACAGAGATATTTCAAGAGAGACAACAATATGAAAGATATATATCAGAAATATAACAATATTCACAGAAATACAGTAATACATGCTTTCTATTAATGAAATAAATGTACATAGACTGTAAAAATACATAGTGAAAGACTCGCTAGAATGGTGGCAACTTATCTCTGAGAAGAGATGTGATGGCTACTCGCATTCACAAGAAGATGATTATTATAATGAGTCTCTAAAGTCATTTTTAACATAAGGAAAATCCAAAACCCTAACCCCGAAAGATGAAAATCCAAAAGGTTTG
>WSFP011521770.1:0-12480 GCA_009831015.1 Picea engelmannii | reverse complement strand
AAGGTCATCATGAAAAAATGGTAAAGTATTACTTGGATTTCTTTAAAATTTTATTTCTATGTTTGAAAAGTTATCAAAGAAGCTTTCCCAAATTTTCATAGTTTTGATGAGTTAAAAGGTTAGGAAGGTCGGTATTGTTATAAATATTTTAAAATTGAGATTTAATACGAGCATACATAGTACATTCTAAAAGAAAGTGTTTTTCATCCTCTACCTTCTTTGTATTGCAAAGAGAACTAGGTAACTCATCACACAACATCTTAGGAATTGTTCAACGCCCCATTTCACTATGGAGCTCGTGAGAGTTCATTTTTATTTTAGCAATGTTGATTTTCTTATTTATGCTAGTTATAATAGAGATATACTTTTGATCTTTTAGATTAGGGTTAAACATCTTTATGATATCTTAATTTTAATCTTATCCTCTAATTATTTATTGCACCACAATTTCTCCTTAAATTTAGATGTAATAGTATTTTTAATGGTATCAATATTTTGCATAGTGACATCCTCCTCTATTCTCCAATGATTTAACCACAACTTAGCATATTTATGCCAACCTCTCTTGAGGCATGGGTTGATTTCAATGGAGTTTGAAGCAATTTGAGGAAGTCTCATGTCTTGCATGTTTGTTGTCTTGTTCTTTTACATTAGGTAGCTAGTCATACCATACTCTCAATGGGGGAAAGACCTACTTCTATGAGGAAGATATGATGTGGTGTATCATTTTAATAACTTATAAAATAATTTTGGGTTTTTTCAATCTTTCTCCATTATTATCTACAGATGTTGCAGCCCCAAACTTCACATCCATATAATATAACATGAGCGACAAGAGTCTAAAAGAGGAGTTTCTTTTTTTCCCATAGCCAGATGTCCATTAATTTATAATTATTTTCAAGACCAAAATAGGATTTCCACCCTCTTAAGATTGAACAATGAGGCAGACTTGAATTGGCATGGGCATAACATAAGGCTTGTGGAAGTTATTTTGCAAGACTAGGATACAAGGTTATGATAGATGGTGGAGACCAAGTAGATATTTGGCGGTGTTCTGAGATATGGAAAATACATGCTCCCAAGAAAACAAGTATATTTTTATGGTTGGCCCTCTATAACAAAGTTTTGACATGGGATATATATTAAAAAAAGGGAAAAATTTGACCAAGTATATGTTATATGTGTAGGGGAGTAAAGGAAAATGTTGGACATTTAATGTTCTAATGTCCATATGCACACCAAATTTGGAAGGATGCATAAAATATCATAGGTGTCACAAATGTATGAAATGACATTTCTATAGAATAGTGCTTGAACAAGTGTTTAGGGAGAAGAAACTAAAGGATTTCATAACATTACCCTCCATAATTCTCAAGGGTATATGAATAGCTTGCAATGATAGTTTATTTAATGATAAGCAAAATCCAACTTTCCAAGTATTCTTGTAGATATATGGTTTGTTTCAAGGATGTAGATCATAGTTGAAGGAAAGAGTCTCTGTGCAAATTGGGGAGTTACTGATTGATAAAACATATCCTTGGGGCTTCTTTGATTTCAGTAATGTTATAGGGGTATTGCATTTTTTTATATAATCATATTATCAAATTTAAAGTAGGCCTGGGCATAGGCACAAATAATTTAGTTGAGATGATGGCATTGAAATGTCTATTGAAGTTGGCAAATGAGAAAGGAATTGATCGATTATAATTTTATGGGGACTCTTTACTTGTTATTAAGTAGATAAAAGGTGAAAATCAGATTCAAAATGTTATGCTCAGGTCTCTTGTTGACTAGTTAAGACTAATTTCAAGACTATTTCACAATATCTCAAATACTCACATATTCAAGGACCACAACACTGAGGCTAATGGACTCTCAAAGGAAGGACTATAAATTGAAGTTGTAATCATGGTAGTAGAGGTATCTTTTGATGAAATATCTTCTATATCATCTCAACAAATCTTTTGATGTTCAACTTGATGGATGCAAATGTTCTTGCAAATGATCTCTTATGTTTCTAAAAAGAAGCCTTAGTTATTATGTTTTTTTTGGGTCTCGATAAAACTCTAGGAAACTAGATAGAAACTTTATGAAATAACATTTTTATGTTTTTCATTTTAGATGATCATTGGAGGCAAAGCATATTGTTAGGTCATGTATTTTTTTATTTTTATTTTTTTGGGGGGAGGGGGTGTCCTTAAGGATTATATGATCTATATCATGTGCAATGAGTACCTAAGAAATGTAATTATCAATTCAATTATTAATAAAAAATACATTTTTTCCCTGGAAAAAAAAATAGCTTTCCACCATCTTAATCATTTTGTCAATGCGATAGTTCTAGTTAAGCTTGTGATGTAGGTCGAGTTCGAGATATTTGTATGAAGTAACTTCCTCTAAATTATTATTGTCATACACAAAATTAGCATAAGTTATTTTTTTGGATTTAATAATCATAACCTGTGTTTTGTCATTGTTCACTGTCATATCCGTGTTAAAACAAAAATCTTTCAGAATTCTTAGTTGCTTGTTGAGTTCAAAAGTACACCCTATCATAATACCAATCTCGTTACTGTAAAAAAAAAAGATAATGACTATTCCAATTAAAATAATATCAACACAACTCATTGTCTAAACATAATTTATCAATATAAATATTTAAATTTTAAATAATTTTTTATTTATAAAATATACTTACACCCTTTTCATAAAATAAAATATTTTTAAAATTCAAAATAAAATATTTATAAAATATAATATGTAAAATTTGACTCGTAAATATATGTATCCTTTCATATTCAAAATAAAATATTAAAAAATCCAAAAACACTTTAAAAAAAATATTGCTTTTAAAAAGGTAATAACTAATTACTAAAGATGCTTTTCGACATACCACTTTACATGATTGATCATTAATGTATTTGCTTATATTTGTGTATATGTTTGCAATGTGTTAAGGATTCTAATCTTCTTTTGTAGATTATTATTCTTCACCTTATTTTCGCGGTTCAATTTGGTTTCCTAAAGCTCCAACAACAAGTGAGGAATCAAAATATTTCAAAATCATTTCTTTCAATATCATCACTTTTCTTGATACTTTGTTTCACTAAAGCAAGATGACAAAAATTGTACTACTTTAGACTTAAAGTATCCTTTACATTTTACTATGCACATGCTTTAGGGGCATGCTACCATGACTTAAAAATAAGAATTGAGTTATATTAAAACACTTCTCATCATAAGAATTGAGTTATACCAAAACACTTCTCATTATAGAGTTTTAGTCATAATCATAAAAATACAAAGTTAAAAATATAAAGTGAAGGATATATGTTTAAGCGATTAACATTATCCTATAAGCTATTAATCACAATAGTCGTAATTCTTTGTTGGACCTTCCACGTAATTATCAGATTGAGTATAACTAAGTTCCACCCATCAGTGGGTGGCTCCAAGCACTTAGACCTTTCTAAGATAACAAGTGTAAGTGTATGGAACTATTTGTCAATGTGTGGGGGATTAGGAATCAAACTACATATGTGCCCTTGCCCCTACCAAACCTATCGATCGACCTAGTGGTGGCATCAATCGTGGTCTGACACAATGGAGCCAAGTGAGAAGGAAACCCTTATGGCTCTAATAAGCCAAATGTTCCAGGGGGTGGGAAGCATTCTACTCATAGTGCATGAGAACTTGTGTGGATACTCAAGGATATATTATAGATGCTCCATCTCAAATCATACTTGTTGGGTTGCACAATGATACACATCAATAAGTTAGCACCTATCAATGTTGCACCATAACAAGAGAACTTATCGATTGAAATAACATCATTTCTTTTTTCCAAATCCAAAATAGAGTATTAATTTTGATAAGTATACATGCACCTTGAAACTCTATGGCCTAAGGAAGGAAATCACTAGCGAGGGTCCACTAAGATAGGGTAGTAGACAAACAATGTTGAGACACATATTCTACCTAGGCCCATACATCCCTAGCAAGTAGATAGAACCAAAATAGGTGCTTTAGTGTTTTGGCTTGCCCAAACTATGGACAACATAGGTATGTTAACCTTCTATCAACAAGAGCCCCAACATCAAACTCTAGGAAAAAAAAAATGTTCAAGAATAAGTTTCCATATGGTTCTTAAGTGAAATAACCATGTCTTCTGCTTGGATTTTAGTCCCCACACTTTGTTCAATCGACCTTCCAGGAAATGCTTAGAGTAGAGCCACTTGTAACCCATGGTCATGGTGTATTTGAAGAAGGCAGTGGCCTTACCCTACTTTTAGTGTTTCCATAAGGTACAAGGTGTTGGAAGTCTAAGCTTTAACACCATGGCATTGTGATGATCCTCTAGATGTGATCCACGACAGCCTTATCAACATTAACCAACAAAAACTTCATCTTAAGATTGGCTCAAGGAATCCAATTCTTGGACATGCCCTCAAATAAGACATTGATCTAATGAATGACTCACCAAAAAAATCTTGGGACTGAGCACTTAGAAATTATATATTAGACAATATGTTTATTCAAAAGATAAAATATTAGCTTGTCATATTGATATTAAGTTGGTTTAAAATCTCTAGGTATGCACCCTGAAATAGGGAGAAGTTCGGGGTTGTGAGGGCACTTGTATATTCTTTTTGGGGGGTCATTGGCAATGATATTACTTTAGATCCCAAAGCAACCTTTTTAACATCTAAACCCTTCATTGACTTGGCTTATCTCATGATTATCATATGTTTTTTATAAAATATGAGATGACAATGATGAGCTCTTAAGAAAATTTATAAGGAATTAGTTGATTTGTTGTAACTTTTTGTTTCCATGATCGAAAAGACTAGAGATAAAAGTTCTTAATTCTCTTTAATTTTTATGAGTTAACAAGTTATATGAAAATTAATATTGTTACAAATATTGTCAAATTGAGACCTAATGTGTGCATAAGTAGTGCATTTTAAGAAAAAATGTTTTTCATCTTCTACTTTCTTAGTATCATAAGGATTATATATTCTTTCTTCACATGGTGTTTTAAGTGATGTCCAACATCCATCAGTGAGAATTCCATAAGCGTTTGTTCTTATTTAAAAATTGTTGGTTTTCTTCATTATTCTTATTTTGACACTGTTAATTTTCTTCTTTAAACTAGCTATGTTAAAAGGATGGTTTTGATCTTTTAAGTTGGAGTTAATGATCTCTTTATAAAACATTAACTTTCTCTTATTCTCTATATCTCTCATGCACCATAGTCTTTTTTTTTTTTCCTTTTTTAAATCGAGGTAGCATATCCCAACGAAAACCCCCATGTGTTTCCCCTCATTCCAAGGATGGTACCTCGGGTAAACCCTAAATTATATGGGGCACAAAGCTAGGTCAACAATAGGACTCAAAGTTGTTACAACAATATACTCATCATGAGCTTAACATGTCACTTATGGGAATAGAAATTGGGTGGAAGGATAACACTCCATCCCACAACCATTCAGACTAGACCCAATTGACATTTCTATTTAAATTTAGTTGTGACAATGCTTTTAATATTATTGATATTTAGAATATTGCCTTCCCATTTTATCCTCCAATAATTTAGTTAAAAATCAACATCTTTATATCATTAAATTTTATTAAAAAACAAAACAATATTAAGACGTCTCTTATCTTTTATTCTAGTTTTTATACTTGTATATTAAATATCTAATCATAATCTTATTCTTAATAAATAAAAACTCTTCTTCTAAAAACAAAATCAAATCAAATATATTTATTCTTATAAATATAATTTTACTAAATATTGTAAATATGATTAAAAATTATTTTAAAAACTTTAAATTTTGAAAAAATGACTCTTTAAAACGTCTCTCTCGCATGAGTCGATTCTTACATACTAGAGATAACGTTAAAGATTGATGTAAGCTATCTAAACCTTAAATATTCTTACATAATAGAGATATCATTAAGATTCTTACATACTAAAGATATCCTTAAAGATTTATATAAGTTATCCAAACCTTCAAGATTTATATAAGTTATCTTGTGATTTTCATAAACTTGAATGATTTATGAAATTCAAATAAAATGGTTTATATGTACAAAATAAATGTTATTGTGTAAATGTTCTATGTAATGTTTAGGAAGAGAGAAAAAACGAAAGAGATTTTTTTAAGTATTTAATGTTATTTGTGATTCTTTGTATTATATATTGCTAAAATAAGAATTAATTCTCACGAGTTGCATAGTGAAATTGGGTGTTGGGAAATCCTCAATACACCATGGCAAGAAAGAATATGTCACATTTGTGACACAAAGAGGGTTGAAGATGAAAAACACTTTCTCCTAGAGTGCCTTTCGTATACCCAAATTAGATCTCAATTTCAAAATATTTGTCACAATACTGACCTTCCTAACCTTCTAAGTCATCGAAACTTTAGTGATTTTGGATTGCTTCTCTTAATTCTTTTCAAGCATCAAAATAATATTTTAAAGAAATCCAAGTAATCTCTTACTTTTCTTAAGGTCAGATAGACCAAATTTGGTCTCACTGGACGTTAACCATTATCCATCATCATCATCATCATATACATATGAATACATTTCAATAAAAATTCAATTTTTGGGGGTTTGGAATTTGTTATGAGCTCAAAATTATTACAACACAATATATTTGTTATGAGCTCAACATGTCACTTAGGGTAATTGAATCTGAGTGGGGAGAATAACAATCATTCCTCCCAAACCCCGAATGGGGTGACAAGTGAGAAACAATGCAATTTAAGTTAAGGTCCTTGATCGTCGCCTCCTCATTTCTTAGTGCGCTCTCGAAGGGGCTCTGTGCCATGAAATCTTGGTTCGTAGGTGTTCACACAAGCAAAAAGTTAATGCTTCGGATCCCTTCAATGGCAATTGAGGGCGACTTGCTTGACACAGGAGGAGAGGTTGTCAACTCGACATTAATGGTAGACTTTGGGCATGGTAATGGTATTATCTCCCAAATTTGCATTGATTTTTCTATCATGGTTTTCAGTTTAGCTCTTCTCCCCGACTCCACCTTGGTGTTGTTAAGCTCTACATAGTTCCTCGTCGTTCTCTCTGCACCATTTCACGGGAACGTGGTAGGTCTCGTAGAGGCCCTGCTTACTACAACTTTTTAGCCAGTTGGGGGCGTCTTTCCCATCCTTCTCCTCCAACCCGCTCCTCATCTAATTCTTCATCCCCTCCCCCAAACGATGGAGCATCGCACGCACCAAGAATTTGATTTCTCTTTTATGCATATTATCAGTTTCAGGTTATTTTTAGACAGCACAGGTAGAAGACAATTTGGCTGACAGGTCGCAGCTCTAGTTTTAAGATCTTTTGGCTCTGTATTTTTTAACTATGCAAGACAATGGTACATGACCATAATGTTGGCTTGATTTCCACACATAGCAGGCCACACATCATGGCCCTGACATATGTATGATTTTGATATTATAAGGTAATACAATTCTTTTATTTACCAAAAAAAAAAAAATCATTCCTCCCAACTATGTGAACTAAACTCAATTAACAATTTAAAAGTATTGAATCTATTTTTACATTAAAAAAATAATTTCATCAAATTAAAAATAAAAAATTTAACTAAAATTACATAACCAAATTAATTTTAGTGATGAAAAATCAGAAAAGATAAAAAATATAAAATATTTAACCTTTTCAAAAATATTCTTTATTTTCTTAATTATTAAAAAAACTTAAACCTTATGTTTATTAATTATTAAAACAACTTAAAAACCTTATGTTTATTAATAAATTTTTTAAAAGTAAATGAAAAGTTTAACATAAACCCAAATTTTGTTTAGCAAAACAACAAGGTTAGTTTTTTTACGATTTGGTTAATCTCAAAGATTCATGCATTAGTTGAATACTTTGTCTTGGAGATATTATTTGAATTATTTTTATTATTTTTATTATTTTATTAATTATTTAATATAATATAATTATTTAATTTAACAAATGAATAATGAAATTTTGAAGTGACCAATAAAACAAGGGTTTCAAAGGTCCAAACAAAAACAAAATATATGTGACTTTAAAGTCTAAAGGAACAATTCACATGGTGGATAGACATTGCCTTACGTAATACATCATCCAAGCTGAAATATTTATTTATTTAATTTTTAACTTTTATTTGACATTCAAAGCAATCATGTCATCATTCTCTTATCCATATAACTATTTACTCCTTTTGATTGATGAGTGGGAGTTGTTGGCTCTCTCTTATCCATATCATGAATATTTGTAACTTTTTAATTGATGGAGGTGTCATTTGAATTTTCTAGTGTAAAAAGGAAATTTTCTTTATTATAGATAGGTAACGTTTATTTTTTCATTTATTCTTTTTAATATATATATTAAAAAAATTGGAAGGTAGTTATAAAAAGATAATGTTATAAACATAATAAATTTTCAATGTAACTTAAAAATTATAAGTTAGAGTGAACAAACATATCATATGGGGTTGGGAATCCAATCCATATTACAGGTGAATCTTTATCCTCAAGAGGAGATATGCACTATTCCCATTTAGGTTAAAGCTATGTCATTATGGCTTCTATATGTTATTGTTTTATTTAGGTTTTTCTAGACGCTTTAACTCTTAGATGTTCAAAAGAATAATAACAAAATTATTAAATTAGGGAGGTTTAGGCTCTCAGTGGAGGTCAATTTTATCTATACTATTTTGCCACTTGGCTTATCTTGTGTTGATGACAATGCTTGATAAAGACACGAGAATTAGGTGAATGAGCGAGGAAATGCCTATTAGGGATGGCCTTGTTCTTGGTGCACATTGCATTGGTCTAATAATCCATTAGAAGGTATAGGTGAGTTACTTCCATCTACACTTGGATATGCAGAAGTATGTGGGTGCCAATTAGAGAACCTTAGTGCCAAGTGAATTTTGTATTTTGGTGTAAAACAGTTGATTCTAGTTTCCATAATTAATATAAATTGCCAACTCTAAACCAATATCATGTAGTGGAAAAATCCATGACCTAGGGGAGAGAACCTCTTAACAAAACGACTTTCTAAGTAATCTTGTCTAGGATAAAAAAGTGGCATAACTCATATGCCCACCCCCAAGTCTACTAAGCATATTTATAGAATCATAACAATTGCTTTGGTGTTTCGTTATTGCCAAATGAGGGGAATTTGGGGTGCACACTTATTAGATATTGCATTTGTTGTCCAATGGGTAAACTTCCATGTAGTAAGGACAAGGAAAATAAAGTTTTTTTATGCTCAAGGTTCCACTTCCAAATAGACATTTAAGTGGTAAATCTAGGTATTCTTCTTAGATTCTTCAAACCTCGTTGAGTTTGGCTTATAACATAGATCTTTTTTATAACTACTTATATTCATTTGATGGCTATATTTTATAAAGTTCTTCCTCTAATTCCACCTATAGTCTCACCACTAGGCTCAATGGCCTAGAAAGACAAGCTTGGGAAATAGATTGTTGAGGATGAAATCTCCCACCTTTTGAAGGATCATCTTGTCTAGATGTCCAAGTTTGAACTCCACTTTTAGGGTTTCCCAACTTTTCCAATCTCTAGTTTGAACATCGAAAAGGTCCTTGAGAGCATTGATGCCTTTGTTTAGCAACCTTTTGGTTAAGAACCATGAGATATCATCTAATAGTTTCCCATCCTAAAAAATAAATGGAGACCATCAAAGAGAATGGTCATTGAAGGAGAGGCCATATCCAAAGGAATCGTCATTCCACCCGAGTTCATGATTAAGGCCTCCTAGGCCTTCAAGATACTTTTAGCAACACAAGTTCTCATTCTATGGATTGGAACCAGGGTAGTTAATAACATGTGTAGATTAAAGATACTCCAAATATTATGGTTGTAGGGAGCTCCCGAGATGATGTAGTTACAAAAGCATGGTTCTAACTCACTTTATGGACTTCCATAAAGTGAGGTTCTAACTCACTTTATGGAAGTCCTTGTTTTATTTATTTTTTAGCGTAAACTTGCATTTTGGTTACTAAAATACCTATTCCTCCTTTATGGAAACACTTGTTTTATTCATATCTTGGCATAAACCTTCCTATATTACCTTCGTATCCAAGATTATATATTATGTTAGTGTCATATTTATGTGGACAACTCTAATGTCTTTATGCAATCATGACATCCCAACTTTAATTCTAACATGGGATCTTTGAAAAAGGCCATGGTATGGGTAGACGAAGGCCCTGGTATGGGTAAGAATACATAATTTCCATATAAAATGTGGAAGTAATGGTTTTTTTTTAAGCCATTGATAACAATTTAAGTAAATTCATCATGTTGTTTTTAAGAACTATCAAATTGATTTCTAACAAATATACATATTGTATGTCATATGTGTATTTATGTTGATTTAAATATACATAATTATTACTAGATTATGAAAATCTATCAAATTGGTTTCTAACAAATACATTTATGTTGATTTAAGTAAACACAATTACTAATATATGAAAATATAGAGTTTGAATACAATTACTAAATTATGAAAGTATAGCCTCCTATTACATACAACGTTTTAAGGAAGAGTGTGTGATAGCTTCTTACTCAAGGTCTATGGACCAAAGTTTCAAGGTATGGCATAGTGCCTTGTTGGTACGTGAAAGTTATGTGAATCATATGGATCAAGTGAATCACAATGCCTTGTTGGTAGGTAGGTTGGTAGGTTTGAGGATCACTATCATTACCTATATTTTACCTATATTATCATGAAAACTTTATTCTCCAACCATTGACCGATTGACATGTGTTTGTCTATCAAGTTTCTGGTATAGCATTATGTTGGAGAATTGTATAGATTGATCACTTTTGTTTTATATTTATATTTTTTTAATAACGTAATTATTTATGTCACTTTAAAGTGTAAGTAAATATATTTTATACTAGTTACTCTTTGTTAAATATATAAACTGAGATAATAATTAAGTTTTAAATTGAATATAGAAAATGAGAAAGTTGATATACCATTAAGTTGGAGAATTGTATAGATGGATATTTTTGTTTTATATTTATATTTTTTAATAATGTAATTATTTATGTCACTAGTGTAAGTAAATATATTTTAGATTAGTTAGTTTTTTTTAAATATATAAATTGAGATAATAATTAAGTTTTAAATTGAATATAAAAATTGAGAAAGTAAATAAGTTTTAAGTTGAATAAAAAAAATGAAATAGTAAATAAGTATTAAGTTGAATATAGTAGTTGAAAAAGTAAATAAATTTTAGGTTAAATACAAAAATTGAGAAAGTAAACTAGTTCTAAGTTGAATATAGAAATTGAGAAAGTAATGAGAAATCATTTTTGGAATATTCACCAATACTAAGAGGGGGAGTGAATCAATATTGAGCATTTTTTACCACTTTTAACCAAAATATGTAAATATCAACTTATCAAAAATTTATCACTTATGATTGCATTTAGCATTTCATGAACATATAACCATAAATAGTACCATTGATAATACATCACATCATACACAATGCACACAATATTTACACATGGAAACCCAAATGGGAGAAAACCACGGAATTATTTCTTATATATCAGAAGATTACATTCATAGGAAGCACCAACCTCCAACATTCTCTAGCACCAACTGGAAGGAGGCTCCAACCGCCTGTTTATAGGCTCCAACCTGGAGGAAGTTACAACTCCCTAGATTTTCCAGCTCCAATTGGAAGGAGGCTCCAACCCCCTAGTTTACATGCTCCAACCTGAAATAAGCTACGACTCCCTGTATTCTCCAACACCAACTGGAAGGAGGCTCCAACCCCCTAATTTACAGGCTCCGACCCCATAATTTACAGGCTCCAACCTGAAGGAAGCTCCAACTCCTTGTATTCTCCAGCACCAAATGGAAGGAGGCTCCAACCCCCTTTCCTTGCCCCTTCCTTCCTCCCTGAAATATAAATGGAGACTTGACCTGTCACCAAAATTGTCATTGATAGTCAACCTGTCACCAATAGTCAACCTGTCATTGATAATCAACCTGTCATTGACAATCAACCTGTCACTGATAATCAACCTATCATTGTCACTGATAATCAACCTGACACTGTCACTGATATATCACCATTATCAAACCAGATCCATTCACATAGATCATATGCCAAGATCACCAAGAACATAACATATCTCAACACATATGCCCAACATCATCAAGATATGTATCAAACCATGTGTCAACACCTCCAAGATATGCCTCAAACATATGCCAAAATAGCCATGAATCATGTACCAAAGATATGCCTCAAGCAAGTGCCATAACATCCATGTTATGCATCAAACCATGTACAAAGGATATGCCTCAAGCATAAGCCATAAAATCTGTAAACCATGCCAAAATATGTATCAAGCATGTACCATAACACCCATAAGCCATGTACCAAGGATGTGTCTTAAACATATGCCATATCATTCA
>WSFP011521762.1:0-12480 GCA_009831015.1 Picea engelmannii | reverse complement strand
TTGGTTTATTCTTCCCGTGTTTGCCTGAGAAAAGGGATTGAGATTTTGGGTAGAAGGTTAAAAGTTAAATCTTAAGGGTCATGATCTGCGTATAAGTTTAGAGCCCTAGCTTATTAGTCTGTAGGGTAGAATACCCCACAACACAAACATAAGTACATAAACCCAAAACATGTGGGTACATAAGAGCTAAATATGAAAAATATATATGGTTGTAACAAGTGAACATCATACCCTCTTTTACATCCTCCTGGCGAAGTTGTGCAACAACAAGAATGCCTTCAAACGAATTGCATTCACATGCAACTTGCATCATACAAGTTGTGATAAACTGCTGCAACTTGTCATACTTTCAACATAAATGCACACATAAGGCTGAAATGTGCATCTACAATAGAAAATGAAAGCCTTACTTGCTCAATAAATCCAACCATTTCTTACCAAGCCAACTCAATGGTGAATTATTCTGCTGAAAATCGTCCTCTTGTGAATCATCTTGACTCACATCAATGATGGAATCTCCTCTTCTATTCTTGCCAATCTCTTTATCCATCTGCTTCTTGTGTTGTGGATAAGTGGTTGGATGCAATGTCCAACATTGGTCAATGAGATGACCCCTCTTCTAACAATGAGTGCAAATCTTTTGCATCCTCTTTTCAAGTTGTCTTTGCTTATAAAGTTTCCTGAAAGTGGTCAATCTTTTCCAACATTTTGAAACATGATGGTTATATAAACCGCAATATGTACATGGATTTTTTCTTCCATTTTTACATGTCGATTTATCATGCTTAACATAATCAAAAGCAATTGAATGATAGGCAGAATTATACCTTGAACATTCACCTTTATCGCCTCTTTGAGGAGGTGAAATTGAAGAGTTACAAGCTCTCCTTTGAAGACCATCAACAATGTTCTTGTCCTCATGGTTGTCACAACTCTCTTGTTTCATACATTTTCATTCATCTTGAACACAAGATTTTCATGCTTGAGGGATTGAACTTGAAACAAAAGTTCTTGAACTTTCACCTTTATAGCCTTCTTGAGGAGGTGAACTTGAAACAAAATTTGTTCTTGGAACTTTTTCCATTGTCTCCTCAACTTTGGAATTTTCTCCATCTCTTTGTTCATATCCAATACCACAATACTTGGGCCTCTCTTAAACAACAATAGGCTCAACAATGCCTTGTGCATGCTCGCCCAACCCTTTACCTTCATAGCCCATTTTTAACAATAATTTGGACCCTATTCCTCTTGTATGATTTTCAAAAACACTAAAGCATTCATCTTGAGAGGAATTTGAAGATAAACTAACATTACATACCTCATGTTCATGCCTGTACTTGGTAAGGGTTTCCTTTGCCTCATGGAGTTGAGTCTCCCTTTCATGCAACTTTTCAAGAAGTTGGTCTTTCTCCTCCTTCATGGCCATCAACTGCTCTTCAAGAGAAATCCTCTCTTCTCTATCTTCCCACAACTCTTGTACCATATCTCTCATGGTTACAAACTCCTTCAACATCTCTTTGTCAAAGAAATTGGATAATGAAGATGTATGAGAACTATCAATGTTTGAAGCTTTCTCCATCCTTGCAAGATATCAAACTTCAACACAAAACTTGCACAATAATTCCAATAGCTAAAACTCTAGCTATCAATGATAATCACATGAGAAAAACAAACTATGCTCTAATACCACCTGATCTGAAAATAGTGGGCTGACTTGTTATGCTATGCAAGCACCCTCTACTTCATTAAAATAAACTTTACAGGACCTTTCTCAATGTGTTAAAATATGCAAGATAGATTATGTGCCAAGTTTATGCATCTTCTTTTAAATGTTCATGTGTGAGGAATTTTTCCTTTAAATGGTTAAATATGTGTTTTAAATAAATACACAGTAAACATAACTTTCAGCAAATAAACCATCAAACTCACAACAATAACAATATGATAAAGGAGTTCACCCCTCTCTGGGCTACATCTCCTTGAGCCTCCATCAATGGACTTGGCTCTCTGGGATTAATTTGTCAAAGATTCTTTTACAAGATACTTCTCAACTCCAATGGATTTTTTGACTATACCATTGGGTTCAGAATACATAAAAAACCCAAAAATGACTAATAGAACTCTGAAAACGAACCATGGCTCGTCCGGGCATGACCTCTTCTACATGTGGCCTTGAGCTTCCCTGAGCTTCCTTGTGGTAAAAACACCTGTAAAAGTCCTCAAATGGACCTAAAAACTATCCCAATGTGTTCATAGCATAACAATTAGTCAAAAATGACTATTCAGTGATAGAAAATAGACTTGTGCTCATTTGAGCATGACCTCAATCAATGAGGGCTTCAAGCTCCCTGGAGCTCTTTGAAACTTCAATGGTGAAAAACCTGCAAAATAAGTATTCAAATGGCTTTGAAAACAATTCCAATGGATTTAGAACATCCAAAAACCCCTAGCTGGGCTTTTTCGACACCTCATTTGGCCAAAAAATGAAGAAGATAGGCCTCCTGCCATTTTCTTCCTTCAAGCTTGTTGTCTCTGGTTCACCAAAACGCACCTCTGTACGTCCAACCTAGCACACACACTCAAAATCATGCTAAAACCTAGCACCGGTGCATAACCAAAAAATGGGTGAAACTGTAGGACGGTTAGGGAACTCCCAGCCCCTAACTGCCAAGACCATGGGCATATGGTCTTCCATACGACCGCGTGCTAGTGAAAAAGGGGCTCTGTTTCAAGAGCGAATAAATAAACGACAAGTGGTGGGCGTTGATTGTATAACCGTTTGAAAATCCAAAATTCATGCGTGCAAAGTGTAGGTCATATGGTATGGTTTATGCGACCGGGGGCTGGGGCTAAGCCCCAGCCCGGACCCCCGCGCCAACCATAAAACAAATCAAATTTAAATTTATATAAAATCATATATATAATAAGAAACATGTTATGGCGCGTTGGCAGGGCAGAATTTGCAAAGGCTGTATACGGTGGGGAGGTTCGGGGTTCGATCCCCACGACTCCATAACTTTTAAACCAACAACCAAAACTAAACAAACGGGGTGCCACGTGGCAGCCCACGACTGGGCCATGTGGCACCAAACCACTTGCCAAAATGATGCCACGTGTCATAAAAAGATTCGTCCAAAATATACCAATCAATGAATGCCATGTCACCAACTGCCACATCATCGTACGAACATGACACATCATCATCTGTACAGACTGTACGGACTGTACATTCAACACATTTTTTTTTGCCTGTTTGACGATTCAAACAGATCGCGATATCTCACTCATCCGACGTTCGTTTGAACCCAAATGAGTTGCATTGGGTTTGTGACGACAAGGGATACACACCCGTTCATTTTGAGGCAATTCCGAGAACTTTTATTTTTGAGCTAAATTTTGACCCCTGGTCCAGATTCTGATCAATAAAAATGGGTGGAAATCTGACCACGTGTATCCATCAAGTTCCGCACCTAGAAAATTTCCCAAGAAACGAGTTGTACATACCAAATTTGTACTTTTATAAAGTATGGGCATGATATTTTATAGAGCATGTACGCAACCCTCATTCCATACTTAGCCACTTTTTGGATCGCGAGTTCTCGGGTTGGTGGGCTCAAAATTGGGCCTCTGTTGTTCGGTGCCCTACAAATAGCACCCATAGTTCTGCGATATACAAATTGGCAAGAAAACTTGCGGACTATTTGAATTTTAAGAGCCTCATGTTCATGTAATAGCACATTTGGACTTGGGCTAGTTTATATTCATTTCTTACAATATCAAACGGATAAGTAGTCGGTCGGGCTGCTGATATAAAAGTAATTGAAATCTGAAGTCGTGAATCCACCAACTCCTGCAGGTAGAATTTTTCCGAAAAATGAGTAATACATACTAAGTATGTACCCTTATAAGGTATGGACATGTGGTTTTTATAGAGCTTGTATGGATCCCACATTCCATGCTTGGCCACTTTTTGGATCACGGGTTCTCGGTCTGACGGGCTCAAAACTAGGATTTTTTTCTCTGTATCCTACAAATAGCACCCAGATTCCTGCGATATACAAATTGACAAGCGAACTTGTGGACTAGCTTGCTCAACATTGCACTTCTATTGTTCTGTGTATTCCAAACAACATTTGGAGGAAACGAGTAATACATACTAAATATGTACTTCTAAAAACTATGGATATCAAATTTAATAGAGCATGTACGGATCCCTCATTCCATACTTAGCCACTATTTGGATCACGGGTTCTCGGGCTGGCAGGTTCAAAACTGGGCCTTTGTTGTTCCGTGTCCTACAAATAGCACCCACATTTCTGCGATATACAAATTGACAAGCAGACTTGTGGGCTATTTGAATTTTAAGGGCCTCTTGTTGATGTGATAACACAATTGAACTTGGGCCAATTTATATTCATTTATTACAATATCAAATGAGGAAATGGTCGGTCGGGCTGGTAATATAAAAGTAAGTGAAATCTGAAGTTGTGAATCCGCTAACTTGCGCACCTATAAGTTTTCCAAAAAATGAGTAATACATACTAAGTATGTACTCTTATAAAGTATGGACATGAAATTTTTATAGATCATGTACGGATCTCACATTCCATACTTGGCCACTTTTTGGATCGCGGGTTCTCAGGCTAGCAGGCTGAAAATTGGGCCTCTATTGTTCGGTGCCCTACAAATAGAACCCACAATTCCATGATATACAAATTGACAAGCGGACCTGCGGATTGGCAGGCTCAACATTGCACTTCTATTGTTCTGTGTCCTCCAAAAAGAACTCGGAGTTTCACAATATACAAATTGACAGACAGACTCTAGGGATAGCGGGTTCAATATTGCCATTGTTTACGGATGGTAATCCCTATCAACTATCTAACATGATCTAAAAACATTATTTTCAATACTAAATGATTAATTATAAATATTGATATTGCACAATTTAATTAGACAAGAAAGTTTGTACAATTTGGTTGGGCTAGTGATATAAAAGTAAGTGGAAATCTGAACACGTGCATCGGCCAACTTCCACACCTAGAAATGTTCCAAGAAACGAGCAATACATAGTAAACATGTACTTTTATAAAGTATGGACATAAGATTTTATAGACCATGGGCAGATCCTTCATTCTATACTTAGCCATTTTTTGGATTACGGGTTCTATGTTCTACAAATAGCACCCAGAGTTCCGCGATATACAAATTGACAGGCGGACTTGCGGGCTCTCTAGCTCAACATTGCACTTCTATTGTCCCGTTTCCTCCAAACAACACTCGGAGTTCCGTGACATATAAATTGACAGAAAGACTCCAGGACTGGCGGGCTCAAGATTGCGATTGTTTACGAATGGTCATCCTATCTAACATTATCTAAAAACATTATTTTCAAATACTAAATTATTAATATTAAATATTGATATTGTATAATTGAATTACATAAAATTATCAAAGGATGTTAAATCACTTATTTTTTTAAAAATGAAGGAAACAAAATAAAGTTTTTTAAAATTCTATCACCGTAAGCATAACAACAACCAACGAGCAATACATAGTAAACATGTACTTTTATAAAGTACGAACATGAGATTTTGTAGAGCATGTACAAATCCTTCAGTCCATACTTAGCCACTTTTTGGATCTCGGGTTCTCGGGCTGGCGGGTTCAAAATTGAGCCTCTATTGTTCTGTGTCCTACAAATAGCACCCTTGGTTCCACGATATACAAATTGACAGGTGGACTTGCAGGCTCTCTGGCTCAACATTGCACTTCTATTGTCTCGTGTGCTCCAAACAACACTCGGACTTACGCGACACACAAATTGACAAAAGAACTCCAGGACTGGCAGGCTTAAGATTGCGATTGTTTACGGATGGTCATCTTATCTAACATTATCTAAAAACATTATTTTCAAATACTAAATTATTAATATTAAATATTCATATTGTATAATTGAATTACATAAAATTATCGAAGGATGTTCAATCACTTATTTAAAAAAAAATGAAGGAAACAAAATAAAGTTTTTTAAAATTCTATGACCGCAAGCATAAGAACGACCAATTTGAATTTTAAGGGTCTCTTGTTGATATGATAGTAGAACTACACTTTGCACAGTATATATTCTTTGATTTCAAATTATTCCAGGAGATTAATTTTACCAAGTTCATCGATTAAGCAAAAAATGCTAAAACAATGACAAATTTGAATTTTAAGGGCCTCTTGTTGATATGATAGCACAATTGCACTTCTCACAGTATATATTAGTTGATTTCAAATTATTCCAAGAGATAAATTTTACCAAGTTCATCGATTAAGGAAAAATGTTAAAACAAGCCACATACTACATTTGCATCACAACGCCATAGAAATTATCAGGTAGATTTGTGGGCTAGATGGCT
Source organism: Picea engelmannii (assembly GCA_009831015.1). Classification (NCBI taxonomy): domain Eukaryota; kingdom Viridiplantae; phylum Streptophyta; class Pinopsida; order Pinales; family Pinaceae; genus Picea; species Picea engelmannii. Next base: position 6,076 of record WSFP011521762.1, on the reverse strand, counting down.
AAAAAATTCAATTCTATTGTTTTGTGTCCTCCAAACAATAGTCGGAGTTCCGCGATATACAAATTGACAGAGGAATCACACAACCAAGAACCAACTAAACTTCAAACATGTTGCAAGCAAGTTCCCACAAGGTTCCATAGAGCAGGACGTATCGACCTTTGTATCAAACAATTTGATATACAAACAAAAGACGTCGCCGCATTCATTTTCTCTTGCATCTGGTATATGTTCCCAGTAGAAAATAACCGGGGTCATGGGATATATGGGGTTTTCTGCCATGCTTCCCATTTTTTGGACCGAACAATCCTATGCGCATGCAATCCCAAGTAGTCGAGTCCGACGAACATTCATCTTCATGTTGAAGATATTATAGAGACACATGAGGTATTTTCGTTTCCTACCAAAGTTTGATATATTTTTTTTCCTTTCTTTAGCCGATATGCAAAATTGCATTGTCCTCATTTAAGGTGAATTTGTTGTGTATCCAAAGGTCCCACAGCATGTAGACACTGCTTGCCTTTTTCTGTAGATACATTTCATACGACAATTCTGCCAACTTAGGAAGTACATTTTGTAACAAAGGCTGCCTAACCGTACAATGCACGGTTGTGTTGCCCACGGTTTGGATGGCAGCATTGACACAATGTCCATATATATATGGACATTTTTCACCGCATCGCAGACAATCAATCGTATCATCACTTATCAAAGCGTAGGTAGAAGCAAGAGAGTTGCATTTCGCACATACAAGTTCAAAGGGGATCGAGTACACATTGGATGCAACTAAAACACCTTCAAACTGGGAATGTGAGCATAGGAATTAATACACTGAACAATATAATATACAACTGCACCGCCCCCTCCCCTTAAAAAAATAAAAATAAAATAAAACAGGCTGCAGAAATTTGTTGAAGGCTATTTGTATAAGCAAAGTGCGGATGATTTTGTGGATGTATACGCACAATAGTTGTAGAGCTAGCTAATTTCTTCAGATCCTATACTATATCTACTCGCAACTTTGTTACAAACGTTGCCTGGGTTGTCTGAAAGATCCTTTCTCTAACATCCCTTTTCTTTGTTATATTTTTGAAGAGCATAAGTGGAACCTGCCCTTTATGCAATTGCTGCTCCATTGAAGAAAACAAATTTGAATACGTATCGAACAATTGCAGTTGCAACATGGAACAATGCAATATCTGTGTAACTTACCCAAGATACATGCACATGCGAAAGAAAAGGACAAAACTGAATATGAAAAGTGGTACCATCGCCTTGTCGTTGTCCAACTCTCCATCCTTTATATGGAGAATGTGTTGTGAGCCACGTTTTCTCGCCAATGTGAAAATTACGCCAATCGTTCCGATTGGGTAAATATCAGTGCTTTGTGCAAGCTAGTTGATAGTCGAGTCCGGGATGAAATGATATTCTGAACAAACAATGAAATTTTTTTCCACAATACTTGTTTCATTGAGAGAAATAATTCGATCACAATCACCACGGTCATATACTATTTTGGACAATATATTAAAATTTGTAATGGATATCCCATTACCCGGCAATATCTTTTTTGCATGTTTATGGACAAGTTGTGGAGGAATAGTCAGTGTCACTGTCATCATGGCCTCCTTGTATGTCATGTCAGCACGCATAATGGATCTAGTTTTGTTTGCTTTGTCCAAGTATGTTCTATAGACGACCATTATGTCCCCGATGAACACTTGTCCAGTTCAGCGATTGTTCAAGCCCTCTATTGATAGTACTTTGGATGTTACAACTCTAAACCTGGTGACAATTTTTTAACGGGAAAACTAAAGTGAATGGTAGTGTGCATTTTTTTTTTCTATTATTCTTTCACTGACATAAATCTATAAGTACACGCATAGCTTCGATGAACTATGGAGCCATAGTTTTGCAACCATGCCTCTTAGTCTGCGGAACATGTGGCACATTCGACGTCTCTCTTGTACTTGTTGATACTTCTTGCGAACTACAAACCATGTATTGCAGATGACATCAACATATTCACCATGCCATAGATGAATATATATCTAAGGATATTTGTTTGGTAAACAAGTAAGAGCAGAGCATATGCATCTTTACCATAGGCCTTGTCGGTTTGCTGATGTCTGGGATGACTGACTGCTCATGCCCATGTCACTAGTCCAAATTTTTCTTATGCAAGCATGTGAAGATGAACATGATGACTAAACAAGCATATGCATTGTATATTGTCCATCATAATGACTAAATAACCGTAAAATTGTATGCATCTGATTTTTTTAACTGAAAAAATGTTTAACAGTAAACAGGGCGTGAAGGTTGGGCACCATGACCAATCTGTATATCGCGAACCCCTGGAAGTCAGGGGAGCAATCTTGAACCTTCCAGCTCGGCACCTGCAATCGGCAAAGTGGGTAACTATTTAATAAGGTAGAAGCACGACCATAGATGTGAAACTGTTAGTCCACCAACTAATGCACCAAGGCATTTTCGGAAAGAACACTAAGCAGATGAATTAGAAAACAAAATGGATAATAGAAAATAGAAAAAGTAGAAATAGGGAGGGCAGAAAGGACCATTGTTGCCAAGACATCATTTTCAAGTCTAATATTATATGCCCCCACCTGGTTTGTATATTTAATTTACCAGCATAGTTGGTATACATTTTAGAAGATTGTACCACATAACCCTCTACTGTTGCATAGAACAATTCATCTTCCTATCCAACCAACCTATTTTTTCCAAGGTAGCAACATCGAATATGCAATGGACATGAAGGCAAGTTAGTATGAAGACATACATCTAAAAGAAAGAGTAACATGTCTATTTACCCGCCAAAGAGTCCATCATCCTTTCCAACCATTTTGTTTCTTTAAATGCAAGAATGCAGCGAAAACACAACGGACATGAAGTAGGGTAGTATGCAGGAAGGCATGTAATGAAGATAACTTATAATGAAGACAAACATGTAAAAGAAAGAGAAACATGGTTATTTACCCGTGAAAGAGCCCATCATCATCTCCAACCATTCTGTTTGTTTAAATGTAGCAATGCAACGAAAACACAATGGACATGAAGCATGTTAGTATGCAAGAAGGTATGTAATGAAGATAAGTTACCATGTAGAAAGGCACGCAACATGTACATATAATAAATTAGGCGAACACATATACAAACAATAAATGAAATACAAAACAATGCAATATGAAATCACAGTATAAGCATGCACCTTTCTATATCCTCTTCAACCGATGCAGTCAAGACTTCGTCATTTTCTCCAGCTATTATGTTTATTTGAATGTGGGAACACACAAAATATAATGAACATAAATGGAAGCTGGTATGGAACAAGAAATATGTGCATATAGTAACAGAGAGTCAACAAACAGTCTAAAAGATAGGCAGAAACATGAACCTTTGTGCTTCTCCATCCATAGCTATAAATGTGTAATTTTTTTTCCCTGCCCAAAATATATTACAAGCCACGAAATATCACGAAATTGCATGGCCATAGCTAAACGATTTCTAGTTTTATGTGGAAAATTATCCAAATATGCTTCCACCGATGGAAATACATGTTCTTTATCCTTTACACAGACTGTGGTGCCCATGATACAAGATTTTGGTTTTCCATGGAAAACTACCCAGACATGCTTCTAGACATCGAAATATAATCTTGTTGAATCTTTGTTGTACATATCATATCTCAAGTACAACACAAATTGTATCGTGCGCACACCAGTCTATGCAGAGGACAAAGAACATACAATGTCAAATGGGCACATCTGACCATACACGGTTTATAAATATAGCATGCATATACTTTATCCTAACAAAAAACAACTGATATTGCAATTTCACATGTAATTCTCGAACAATTTTCCATTCAACTATTTTCTTTCATGCCAACACTGAAGCACCAGCAAAATCTCACAGCAGAACATATATCGACCTCAATAGACAGGGCAAATAACACAATTGCATGTCAACTCGTCGATGTAGGGGATGAACACCGTAAAGCACCCCAAAAACAACAATAATCCAAAAAAAAAATACCAGCTCCAACCACCAGCGTTGGACCCCAACCCTGCAAGGCCGAATCAAACAAAAGAAAACAACAAGCACCAAATCAACGAGAAAGCACGAACATGCCAAACTGCACCCCCAGGGCCCCAAAGCGTAAACCCGAGCCAAACAAACACAACCAACAACCCACGAACCAACGAACCAACAACAACCATCGAACCAGTAAACAACATATGTATCTCCAACAATTACGAAACTGCAGCCGAAGCACAAAAGGAACCAGAAACATACGACGACCGTGCCACTACAAATAAGCAAACATTCTTACCTGCAAACTGCAGACACTGAACATCAAACAAGGAATACAAAATGAAACTATGGCATGGTAACTTACTCTGAAACGATGAAATGCAGAAGCCCAGGTGGAATCACGAACGAAACAACAACAAGAAGCAACCGATGAACCAACGAAGAAGAAGCATTCACTAAACCAGTAAACAATGTATGTAGCTTCAACGATGACGAAATTGCATTGCAAAGGTAGAAGGATGAAACATACAATGTCTATTCAAGTGGCGGTGGACAACAACACTGTACAAAATCACTGCAACATTGTATGGAAACTTTTGAGGAAAAATGTACTCCGAGAAGCATATTTAGATAAACATTTAAGGTTGTCAAGTTGTCTAAGGACCTCGCGGTATGCAAACATTGAAGCTCTCAGGCTTGTTGGAGGACCTCGCGTCATGTAAAAATTTAAGTTGTCAGGCCTATTGAAGCATCTCGAAAAAAGTGTCAATACATTTCAATACAAATACATGCGGGAAGGCCGTTATAAACTTTAGAATTCTCAATCACTATAAAGCTTGGATATCGAAACATTTCAATATGATTAGTAAAAATAAAAACTTAGGGATATATTCAGCTAGCAAAAAATGCTAATACAAACATTCGAACTAATGCTAGCATTAATCCACCTTCAAGCAATACATAGGAAAGATATATTATTCAAAAAGACTGTATACGATAAAAAGTTTCGATATGTTGCCATATAAAACATTGGGAATAACGAAGCCGACAATAAGACCTCCAATCTCTTATCCAATTAGATCACTACATATATGGTACTTTTTATTATATAAAAATATATGTTTTTAATTCGCGAACTCCAACAATAGGTATTCTGCAAATATTTTTGGTCAAAGGACAAACTAATATGTAGTCAACGAATTATCGATCGCTATAGTCCCTCTATGGCTACTGCAAAGACTAATAAGAGAAAATAATTCATGCCCACATTGAGTCCTTTAAGTAAATAAAATAAAATAATGCATGCTCTCTTTACCTTCACTAAATCATAAAACATATGTGAAGAATACAAACATATTTTCAGTAAAAATAATTCTTAATAATGTTAAGAATGAATATGCATAATATGTTTATAGTTTAAAGAAGATTATTAATTATTTTTTATGATATCTAGAGTATTTTTTTTAAAGTATCTTGTGTATACCTAACTTAATCTTAATTTCGAAATATTTGTTATAATATTAACCTTCCTAAGTTTCTAAGTCATCAAAAACTGTTATTTTAATATTTTTTTAGTAAATAACATTTTAAAGAAATCCAAGTAATCTCTTAAAATCTGATAGACCAATTTTGACTTGGGTGGACTTTAACCACCACCACCATCATCAATAAAATTATTTCCTTTAAAGATATTTCACATTAATTTTAGGATTTGAATCAAAAGAGGCTTATAATTAATGAAGCCCCTTCTTGATAGTAGTTTGGAATGTTTGTGCTTGAATTGACATTTTGCCATATGAAATGGGAGTAATGGGTTTGAATATTTTCATGGGTAGCCTGACTTTAGCATGGATCAAAGTTCCATGCATTTTATAAGGGTTTTGCGCGATTTTAAACCAACCCAGATGCTCAGAAAATCCACCATTTTGGATTGGCCTGAAATTTAAAATGCACCGTCAAAAAACCTACCGAAAAAATAACTCGAGAAGGAAGATTGCTCCCCAATTAACTCACTCCTATG
>WSFP011521755.1:0-12480 GCA_009831015.1 Picea engelmannii | reverse complement strand
TCACTGATCTCATTATCTTTCAATTTACATTCATACGCAAGTTATCATTTATGTGTTGTAGAATTATTACTTAAAGTGGTTATATCTCTTCATCTGGAGTACTTTACTTTCAAAGCTTTCATCTTTATTTTGTTCCTTTATCTTGTGGTGTGATCCTTCAAGAAGTGCGCATCCACCTGGAGGCATTCTCTTGATTGGGTCTTGAGTTTTTTGCGTCTCTTGGCCATTGAAAAGCAGTCTAACAGAGCTCTATCTGTTGTGAGCATTCTTGGCTTCATGTGTTGATCTCTTTATCTTGTGTATCTTTAATTCCTGCACATGTGAGCAAACTTGTGAGTATATTGTATATCTTGTATCTAGTCTTAATCTCTATATCTGATTTATTCTTTTGTATCTAATTGTATCTGTCTTATTGTAATACTTTGTAACTTATCTTGTAACGAACATTGCCCCTAACTTAGTTGACCCCATTGCCCAATCTTAGGCACTAGTCTTAGTTGCCCTAGGAAAAGGTCTGACTCTCATACTTAGGTAGTTGCATCTTGCATTTGTTGATTGACATCTTAGGCTAGATCCCCCCTGACCTTTTAACCAATTAAAACCAACTCCTAGAACATTAAATATTAATCTCATCTAGTAACTAGGGTCTACCCCCTTTGGCTTCCCTAGGAGTTAGCCTAGACGGAAGAGGTTCAAGTAAAAGTGGCAGCATGGACTGTGAACCTAGGCATTGTGCCTCCAAGGACACACTAAGTGAGAAGGACTTAGCTCACGTTTGCAAGTGTGTATAAGGACGGCAACACTACCCTTGGTCAATAAGCACACAGATGAGATCTTACAGCATTCTTCATACATTCTCCCATGAAACCTCCAAAGCAAGCTCATCCTCGTCATCGTCTTGGGAATCCCTATAATCCTACATTCTAGTAGGTCCAGCCAAGTACTTTAGTTGCTAGCAATATAGAATGCAGAGATTTTGGTGAAAATAAACGGAATCTTGAGCCTTTTTTGAGTTTAGACCATAATTATTGATGAACAAGATGAATGATATTCACTCGGACTTTTTGTTGATGTTTCTCCAGTTAGCAGCATCGGGTAGACATTCTCCCAGATTGGTCATGTTGATTTGACCAAGGGAGAATGATACATTCACTCACAGGGCAATGCTAATTTGGCTAGTGGTGAATGGCCCAGGGACAGTCTTTCTCCTATTAGTCATGTTGATTTGACAAGGAGAGAAAAAGACTCAAGATGCTCTCACATTGCCTGCTCTAGGATGGAATGATCTATTTTTTATTTGTTTACAAGTCTAGTCTAATGTTGAAGATATTGGCTCAAGAGACCTCTTGTGATGAGGGGCTTCTCGGTATATCTACTCAACATTAGAGCCCTATATTAATTAGGCGTGCATGTAAGGAGATGATACATCAACAAGGCACATGAACAAGTTTTCTAGTGAAGAAAAAATGCCAAGAAGACAAGACAAACCATTGACGAAACCCCGGAAAGCATTAAATAAGATATTGAAGACAAAAGTACAAGTCGACCCCACAAGTAAATTAAAGGTGACTCAAACTGTATAAATATAGGCTGGATCATTTCATTTTGACACATCACACAGCTCTTCTCATCAAGTGCACAAGTCCCAGTTGCAATTGCAGTTGCCTGTTGCCAGTTGCCAGTAGCACAAAATTTTGAGGTGTGCTATCTTGTCTAGGGTTCGCTATCTTTGAGTGTTCTTCCTCATACAAGGGTGAAATTATTTTTGTGTTGGGTGTCTTCATATTGATGGTGATGTACTTATTGGCTAGAATTCTTCTTAAGAAAAGTTGTTGGGTTTTCTCCCAAGGTTGGGTTTCCCAGGATAAAATCTTGTGTCTATTGTGCATGGCTATTCTTCTATGATTCCTTTGTTTCCGTTGCAATTTATTTTGGTTGAGATTTTCAGTGTGTAATTATTCTATGATAACAATGGCATAAAATTCTATTTGAAATCATAACGAAATAGTTATCAGATCTGAAAATTCAAAATTCAACATGGTATCAGAACTTGGGATCTAAAGAAAAGGGGATCATCTTGAGACACATTTTTGGGTACAACACTGGAGTGTTGTTCTTCTTCTAGTTCTTGTTTTGGGCAGGTCACAAGTGACAGCTCTGAGGGAGCTAAGGAGTTAGCTCTGAGAGGAAATTACAGTGACGGTTGCAAGTGGCAACAGGTTAGATGGTCTCTGGTTTGAGACATGGAGCAGACGTCCAGACAAGGAGTTGTGGACTATTGCAGATCGGTTGTGTGGCAAGATGGGAGTTCTAGTGGATTGGCATGTTGAGTTTTGGCGTACCTCGGGAAGTGGTTCCCTTGTGGTTTGGAGCCTCTAACTACAAGAGGGGATGTTGGTACTCTTGTACTTTGCACTTTATGTCTAGTTTCACTTTGACTTAGGAGATTTAAGTTGAAAGTGAAATTTGGTCATTTTAGCCTAAAGTGACTATTAATTCACTTTGTGGGTGAATTGAGGGACATAAAGTAAACTAAGGGAACTTAACCCAAAGTGGGTTTTGAGTTGATATTATTGTGGGATGATCTCAACCATTGATTAGGGATGGCTTGGGATGATCCTAGCCATCCCCGTTTAGGTTTCCTTATGATTTGCTCAAAGAGAGCGCAAGAGGCCTAAGGAGCCTCATTCACTCTTATGTTCACTTGGAGAGCTTGAGGAGGAGCATGAGCATGAGGTTGGAGGCATTGGAAGAAGGAAGCTTGGGCGCTTCTATTCATGGAGGAGCTATGACAGCTAGGGACCCTATTATTTAGTGGTGATCACACTTGCTTGGAGGAAGGTGCACCATAGGAGGAGAGCACACACGTAGTAGGGAAAAGCTACTGTTGGAGGAAGTCAGATCTGTTTGTTTCAGTCGAGAGGTAGCACACAAGAGCACATTTGTGTGCAAGGGATTCTTCTTCAAAGCATCCAGGGTCAAGGGTGTTTCACTTCAGTGGATTTCACAACAAGAGGAAGAGGTGCACTAGTCTTGGGCGCATTTCTTCCTGGTTCCGTTGGCAAGTCTCAAGAGGAGCTTGCTTCGTATACAAGTTCCATTATATTGTATTTCTTGTTGTATCTCATGCTTTAGACACCACTTATATATACTTCCATTCCAAACTGGTTTTCCCCAGGGGGGGTTTATCCAGGGTCATGTTGACCAAAAATACATGTGTTCATTTCATGCATGCTTAGAGTGTAGATCAGCTTACTTGTGTTGTTAAGATCTAGAGGAAGTGTTACTTGTTTTGAGTTATATTGCATGTGTTAACTTTAGGTTACGAAAACACTTGCAAGGGCACCTCAAAGAACACTTAACGTACAAAAACTATGGGCAGAAAGTCACTAAACTGTTTGTTGTCCTAAAATAGCAAAGGACAGTTTTGAAGATTGAAACTTAGAGCCAATCTCAAGGTCAAAGACAGATCTTAGTTGACAGCCTCATAGGACCTTAGTTCTCTTCATGGTATCAGAGCCCTGGGTGGCAAAGTTTTGCTGATTTCTAGAGCATCTTGTGGGCAGTTTTGTGACAGCTTGTTGGCAGATTTTGGACAGCTTGTTGGCAGAGTTAGTGGACAGCTTGTGAGCAGATTTGTCGGACAGTTGGAGGACTGTTTTGTGGACATGTTTGGACAGCCTTACTTCCGCTTGTGTGTCAAGTGGTGAAGTTGAGTTGTTTTGCAGTTTTCGCATCAGTGTGAGCATCAGTGTGAGCTTCAGTGTTGAGTTTTAGTGGACAGCCATGTTGGTGTCCTAGATGTGGACAGAGGATAGGCTAGACGGAGCTAGAACTGGTCCCCTTGGAAGACCAGGATCACTTTCGTCTTGGAGGACCTTGAACTATGGGATATAGTTCAAGCTCTCATGGTGATTCCTCCTGCACCTGCTCCATCACCATTGTTGGATGCAAATTTCAGGAAGAATAGCATCAAGGCGAAAAGGACTATTTGTGATGCGGTGAGGGACCACATCATTCCCCATCTTAATGGTAAAGAGTATGCATTTGAGATGTGGGCATCCTTGTGCAAGCTTTACCAGAGTCCCAACCAGAACCGAAAGATGGTTCTGCAGGAGAAGCTCAGAAGCATTCAGATGCTCGATTTCGAGACAGTCACATCATACCTAGGAAGATTCACTCAAATCAGAGATGAGTTAGCAGCGGTCAGAGAGATTGTCGATCCCGAATTTTTGGTGAGGACAGCTTTGAACAGCTTTTCCAAACCTTGGGGTTCATTTGTACGAGGCATCGTTGCCCGAGAGGTCATGCCTACTTGGGAGAGACTTTCGGACGATTTCGTACTAGATAGAGGAGTTGAGGTGCAGCTATGGGTCTTCAGGACAACAGCATACACCTGAGGGGGATGAGGATCTTGCTCTTTGGATAAAGGGCAAGAAGAAGATTGGAGAGGGTGCGAGACAAGGTCCCAAGGGAGGGACCCAGCCACCAGAGAGTGGCAGTGGGCAGAAGGAGGACATAAGCAAAGTGAGATGCTTTGCTTGTGGTGAGATGGGGCACTATGTTGGACAGTGTCCCAAGAGGAAGAAGAAAAGGCAGCAGGGTGGTATGGCAGCGGCAGCCGAGGAGGAGTTCAATGCACAGTTTGCGAGGGAGTGTGCATTTGTCAGTTATTTCTCTATTGATACACCATCCGACGTCAAGTGGGGAGACAAAGTTGAGGAGGACCTATTGACTCAGAGTATTGATTCAGAGGGAGCTCAAACTCAGTTTTCGAGGACACCATCTTCATGGGTGACTGGTCCACCTGGAACAGCTTCAGTTTCAAAGTTGTCAAGACAGAGGGTTGGTGCAAGGGCTTCAAAGCATCAGAGATTGATGAGGAGGAGCAGCAGGGCACCACAGAGGCTTGAGCCTCACTTGGCTACGAAGACGGGCAGATCAGCTTCAGGATCCACTTCAGGTGGAAGTCACTTGATTAGAGGCCAAGCTAAGGATCTTGGTGAGATGCCGAGATCCAGATACTCTTGGTGAGATGCCAAGACCTAGAGACCTTCGGTGAGATGCAGCGGGAGAGATCTTTGGTAAGATGCCAAGATCTAGGTCATCTCAGGTAGGTGGAGATGGACTTCCATCTAGAGATCAGGGAAGATCGGCAGATCAGTGTCAAGGTAGGTTGAGCAGATCAGTGTCAGGACAGGTCGAGCAGATCAGAGACAGAGAATACATCCATACTCACCTAGGCCTTGCCAGGAGACAAGGAAGTCCACAGTTGGGATGAGATTGATTGGTGAGAAACACTTTCCTCGGTAAGAGGGAGCGTTGAGTTATGGTGTACCTCGGGAAGTGGTTCCCTTGTGGTTTGGAGCCTCTAACCACAAGAGGGAGATGTTGGTACTCTTGTACTTTGTACTTTATGTCTAATTTCACTTTGACTTAGGAGATTTAAGTCAAAAGTAAAATTTGGTGATTTTAGCTTAAAGTGACGATTAATTCACTTTGTGGGTAAATTGAGGAACATAAAGTAAACTAGCGGAACTTAACCCAAAGTGGGTTTTGAGTTGAGATTATTGTGGGATGATCTCAACCATTGATTAGGGATGGCTTGGGATGATCCTAGCCATCCCCATTTAAGTTTCCTTATGATTTTCTCAAAGAGGGCGCAAGAGGCCTAAGGAGGCTCATTCACTCTTATGTTCACTTGGAGAGCTTGAGGAGGAGCATGAGCATGAGGTTGGAGGCATTGGAAGAGGGCAGCTTGGGCGCTTCTATTCATGGAGCAGTTATGACAGCTAGGGACCCTATTATTTAGTGGTGATCACACTTGCTTGGAGGAAGGCGCACCTTAGGAGGAGGGTGCACACCTAGCAGGGAGGAGCTACAGTTGCAGAAAGTCAGATTTGTTTGTTTCAGTAGAGAGATAGCACACAAGAGAACATTTGTGTGCAAGGGATTCTTCTTCAGAGCATCCAGGGTCAAGGGCGCTTCACTTCAGTGGATTTGACAACAAGAGGAAGAGGCGCACTAGTCTTGGGCACATTTCTTCCTGGTTCCTTTGGCAAGTCTCGAGAGGAGCTTGCTTTGTATACAGGTTCCATTATATTGTATTTCTTGTTGTATCTCATGCTTTAGACACCACTTATATAGACTTCCATTCCAAACTGGTTTTCCCCGGGGGGGTTTTATCCAGGGTCATGTTGACCAAAAATACTTGTGTTCATTTCATGCATGCTTAGAGTGTAGATCAGCTTACTTGTGTTGTTAAGATCTAGAGGAAGTGTTACCTGTTTTGAGTTATATTGCATGTGCTAACTTTGGGTTACGAAAACACTTAACCTACAAAAACTATGGGCAGAAAGTCACTGAACTTTTTATTGTCCTATAACAACAAAGGACAATTTTGAAGATTGAAACTTAGAGCCAATCTAAAGGTCAACGACAAACCTTAGCTGGCAACCACATAGGACCTCAGCTCTCTTCATGGCAGATTGCCAACCCTGTGAATGGACTTCCGGTGAGTTACGATGTGTGTAGCTTAGATGCTTTGGCATGGACGAGATGGCTTCAAACGTTTGGTAGATTGATAAGATAGAGTCCTCATCGAGCCAGATAGTTGCACATTGTCGAAGTATGACAAATGTATGAGGTATTTGTGCCCAAGGAAAATTGGACTAAGTTAGAACCTTCTGGAAAGAAGGGTAATTTTGAGAGATATAGAGAGACTTTGAAGGCCTACAAGATCTACATTATAGGACAACGTCAAATTGAGGTTAGTCGTGATGTTACCTTTGATGAAGAGGTAGCCTTCAGGAGGTCTAGAGAATCTCATATGGAGATTGATAGTGAGGAGAAGGAGGCTCTGAAGGATGAGAGTACATATCCCTCTAATCTAGTTGTTCATCCTTCAAACTATCAAGAGGAGTCAGTAGAGCCAGTAAATCTACCTAGAGATGTTGCAGTGACCAGGAAGAGGCCAGCATGGCTTCGTGACACTTTACAGGATGCAGAGGGGCATGCAACTCCCAATGGTACTTTCAGGGAGAGCAAACAACCTCAAAGGTTCTCCAGTTATATGGCATTGATCAGTCACATCATTGATTCCGAACCTTCTAGTTATGAGGAGGTAGCAGGCCAACAAGTTTGGAAGAATGTCATGATGGAAGAGTATCAGTCCATCATGAAGAATGATGTATGGGAAATAGTTTCGAGACCAGAGGGGAAGTCAATGGTGACTTCCAAGTGGATCTATAAGATCAAGCATGCAGTAGATGGTAGCATCAAGAAGTACAAAGCGAGGTTTGTGGCGAGAGGATTCTCTCAAAAAGAGGGAGTGGACTATGAGGAGACTTTTGCTCCAGTTGCCAGGTACACTTCCATCAATACTATTATTTCTCTTGCTTCAATTATGGGTTAGAGATTACATCAGACGGATGTGAAGACTGTGTTCCTCAACGGTGTGATTGAGGAAGAAGTGTACATAGATAAACCTCAGGGCTTTGTGATACATGGGAAGGAGTCTCGTGTTTGCAAATTAAAGAAGGCTTTGTATGGACTCAAGTAGGCACCCAGGGCATGGTACTCCAAGATTGATGGATACTTGATGAATTTGGGCTTCACTAAGAGTGATGTAGATCCCAACCTTTACTACAAGGTTGTTGATGGTGATCCATTGATCTTGGTGTTGTATTTTGATGATCTATTCCTTACGGCAGCAGAAAGGCTCATTGTTGAATGCAAGAGGGAGTTGGCTTCAGAGTTCGAAATGAAGGATCTTGGCTTCATGAATTATTTCTTGGGATTGGAGGTGTGGCAATAACCAGGTGAGATCTTCCTCAGATAAGGGAAGTACACAGTTGATATCTTGAGTAGATTCGTTATGATGGACTGCAAGTCCATGGCTACACCTATGATGACAAATTTGAAGAAGCTGAGAGATTCCGCTTCAGATTCAGATTTGGTGGATCCCACTATGTACAAGAAGTTGATCTTGATGATTACAGCTGCGTGAGACATCCTCCAGGACACATACCTGAGAGAGAAGCCCCTCAGATGGGTGTGTGGTTCCTATCTGAGACAAAATTGTAACGTAGTGATGGCCTCCTCCTTACAGAGAGTTGAGAAGAACTCCAAATGATTCTCCTGTGTAACGCAGTGAGAAAGAAGACTTGTTGAGTTGGACATCCCTGTGAATGAGCACAAGGTGAACGTGTGAATTCTCATGAGTTGGGTGCATCGTTATGAGACAAAGATGAAAACGATGTATTAGCCTCCTCTGAGCAGAGAGTTGAGATGATGAACTCCAGATGACTCTCCTGTGTAATGCAGTGGGAAAGAAGATTTGTTGAGTTGGATGTGGTTGTGGATGAGCACAGGTGAACGTGATCCTAGTGGTTGAGCACTAGTGAGTGTGGTTCTCCTGTGAGACGCAATGAGATAGAGATATGGGCATCCCTATGGATGTGCCCCTAGTGGCTGAGCACTAGTGGGTGGGTGTATGAGATCCCTTGCTATATTGTTGAAGAATCAGACTTACCTGTAACCCTAATTGTAATGTAAAAGGTACAGGTCGGCCCCAACTTAATATAGAAGATAATTAATGTAAAACATAATTAATCTGGTAATTATTAATTATATTGTGAGTTAGTGAGGTCGGCCTTGTTGTGCCAATAGACACTTATGTTGACAGGTTCAATCTAATATAAGTAAAGGTAAATTCCCCATTGAGGAATCATATCTCAAATGTGAGTTTTGGAAACTTCAGTGAGTACTTCTTCTTGGGAAAAGTGCGCACCTCTCTTGGGGTGCTAGTCTTCTAGGGTTTGTGAGCACACTTTTGTGTCCTAAGTTTTCTTGGTGGCGGAGGTCTTTCTCTGAAGAATATAGCAAAGGATTGGTTGGGATTTCTTCCTTTGTTGAGAAGGGTTTCCCAGGATACTTCTTGTGTACTTGTGCATGGCGTTTCTTCTTGTGATCTTGGTTGTTGCAACAAATTGTCTATGGTTTAAGTAAAATACTAAAATGGAATGAACTTCATGCTTAAGCCTAGCTTATTGAAAAATCAACAGGGTCTCAGAGCATAAGTCTTGAAGAACCCATTGCACAAGCATCTACCAGTCATCTTCATCTCATTTTTGCATAACCGTACGACCCTCCTAGGGTTTCCAAAAAATCCGTACAGCCCTCCTCTCTGAGGTGTTCCAGCCCTAAATACTTGGACGTTGGGGCTGAAATTTGGATAGGAGGGTACAACCTCCTTCAGCGCACCTCCAGAAACTCTTAAAGTGAAATTCAGAGAATTTTTTATTTTTGTCCCTAGGGTTTCAAGGGTTCTGCAAATTTCTGCATATTTCTGGTTTTTAGGGCTTCTGCAACTCTTTGAAGAAGCCTTCAAGATTACCTGTGTTCTTCTGACTTTCAAGGCTTATTGTTGGCAGTCATAAGCCCAACAAAACCTAAGGTTGCTAGCCTAGCCTAGCCTAGCCGTTAGGTTTTCTAGCCTAGTTGACAAGGGTTTGTGAAGAATCTAAAATTATGATGAATAGAACTATGATGGAAGATAAGCTTGATGAATCAAGCAACTTCAAGTTCCTAGAAGACAAGACTTCAGAGGAAGACTTATTGTGGGCGATACAAAAAGGTGATGCTGTGACTACTTCTTCATGAAGATGCCATTGGAGAAATCATATCAGCACCCTCAGGTATGCACTTGTATATATATTATTTGTATCCTTGTCATGAGGGTAATTGCAGCAGGAAGGAACCTTTTGCTAAAGTCATGGATCCAAAGGGATCTCAATGCATTCAGAAGAACAACACATTGGAAGTGAAGACTCCAAATTTGATTGTTGAAATTGTCTAACCTATATTTCTAAAGTTTGCTACATTACAAGTAGGTGTTGTAGTTGAGACAACAATCCTTAAATTGTTTTGATTCTAGAGATGTACTCATTATTCTCCTTTAGGAGATATTCTTGTTTTGGTTCCTCTTGTTTTCTTGTTCAAGACAGGTTAACAACAAAGGAAGATGTTTATCCTTCAGAGGGAGTCAAAACTATTTGAGAAAGAGGAAGAATAGAACCATCATTGAGGAAACCAATGCAATAATGCATGATCAGAATCCTTCTATGATTCCATGGGCAAAAGCATGCATGACACAGTATATGTTCAGAACAAGAGTCTTAACCGGACTTTGAAAAACATAACTCCCGAAGAAGCCTTCATCGGAGTGAAGCCTAAGATTGAACACTTCAGGATATTTGGGTGCCCAATGTATTTTCATGTACCCAAAGAGAAGATGTCCAAGCTAGACCCTTCAGGGAGAAAGGATACATTTATGGGATACCAGTGAATCTTCGAAGACATTCCAGATCTAGATCCCTGGTCAGAGACAGATTGAGACAAGCAGAGATGTTGTCCTTGAAGAAGAGATAGCCTTTCAAAGATCTAGAGAATCTTAGATGGAGATTGACAGTGAGACCCCCTTCAGCAGTTTAGAGGGAGACAAACATTATTCCAGTTGATCCAGTTGCTCCAGTTGATATGTCCAGAGATATTGCAGTAGGGCATAAAAGGCCTGCCTAGGCTCACTCTGCAGGAGGCAGAGAAACATACAAGCCTCTCAAGGCACATCCCGGGAGAACAAAGAGATTTTTCGAGCTACTCTTCAGCCATGAGCCACATCTTTGATTCTAAGCCTTCTTGTCATAGAGAAGCAACAGGAGAACAAGTATGACAAGATGCCATAACAGAAGAATACAAGTATATCTTAAAGAATGATGTATAAGATATTGTTCAGAGACCAGAAGGGAAGTCTATGGTGACTTCCAAGTGGATCTATAAGATCAAGCATGCAGTTGATGGAAGTGTCGAGAAATACAAAGCGAGATCTACAGCCAAAGGATTCTCACAAACAGAAGGAGTTGTCTATGATGAGACACTTGATCCAGTAAGCCCGATACACTTCCATCTGTACTACCATCCGTGAGTGGGAAACTAAGTCAGATGGATGGATTCTTGATGAGTTTGGGTTTCAACAAGAGTGTTGTTGATCCAAACCTATATTATTCAGAAAGCCTTGTTGTTGGATACAAGTAAGCTTTGACTTTTGATTTCGAGAAGAAGGATCTAAGTATGATGCACTACTTCTTGGGACAAGAAGTATGACAGAGGACCGATGAGATTTTCCTGAGTCAAGGGAAATATACAGTGGGAATATTAAAGAAGTTCAGTATGACAGAATGCAAATCCACGGTGATGGATTTGAAGAAAATGAATGATGATGATTCAGACGAGATTGATCCATAGTTGATTGGATCATTGATGTATCTGATTAACACCAGACTTGATTCATGTTATGCAGTGAATATACCTAGTCATTCCATGAGTCAACCGAGACAGACTCACTGGACAACAACAAAACATGTATTGAGATATCTACAAGGCACAGTAAGATATGGCATGAGATCTGCCTCCAGTGAAGACTTGAGTTTGCAGGGATATGCAGAATGGACAGAAGGTACAGTGGACTGGAAGAGCACATCCGATTGTTGTTTGCCATGATTTCCTGGTGGAGCAGGAAACAAAGCTCTGTGGCCTTGAGTACCACAGAAGCAGAGTATACATCATTAAGTGTGCAAAACAGTGTGGCTTCATAAGCCTCTAACAGATTTACTTGATCATGAGATGGATCCTATGATTATAACCAGAGTTGTGTGAAGCTCTTTGAGAAACCTGTGTTTCATGATAGATCGAAACACATTGAGATAAAATATTATCTTCAGAGACATGATGCAGAGGAAAGCAATACACATGCAGTACCTTCCTACACATGAGCAGTTTGCAGACATCTTCACCAAACTGACTTGGTGAAGAATGCCTCTCTAGTTGAGAGGGAGTGTTGATGACTACAGCCAAGCCAAAGTTCGGGTACTTCCATGCGAGACTTGGCCTGACGGAGAATGCCTCCCTAGCTGAGAGGGAGTGTTGATGATTACAGTTGCGTGAGACATCCTCCAGGACACAGGCCTGAGAGAGAAGCCCCTGAGATGGGTGTGTGGTTCCTATCTGAGACAGAACTGGAACGTAGTGAAGGCCTCGTCCTTACAGAGAGTTGAGAAGAACTCCATATGATTCTCCTGTGTAACGCAGTGAGAAAGAAGATCTGTTGAGTTGGACGTGCCTGTGGCTGAGCACAAGGTGAACGTGTGAATTCCCATGAGCTGGGTGCATCGTTATGAGATAGAGATGAAAACGATGTATTAGCCTCCTCTAAGCAGAGAGTTGAGATCATGAACTCCGGATGACTCTCCTGTGTAATGCAGTGGGAAAGAAGATCTGTTGAGTTGGACGTGCCTGTGGATGAGCACAAGTGAACGTGATCCTAGTGGCTGAGCACTAGTGAGTGTGGTTCTCCTATGAGACGCAGTGAGATAGAGATATGGACATCCCTATGGATGTGCCCCTAGTGGTTGAGCACTAGTG
>WSFP011521752.1:0-12481 GCA_009831015.1 Picea engelmannii | reverse complement strand
AGGGCACATTTTGAGAAACCGGAAGAGGTTTTTTCTCAAAACAGGCCAATTTATAATAACCTCTCCCATATTTAGAATATATGTTACATATTGGGAGAATCAAGAGAATCTTTGAGCCCCATTTTCCGGTATTCAAGATTTTTATGTTTGACACATCTTTTTCAAATGCAGATCCCACTCAGATGAAGATGGATTTTAAAAAACCAAAACATGTTTTTTTCTCAAAATAAGTTGATATACAAAAAACTCCTTCAATGTTTACATAGATATCTCAGGTTGTGATATTTGAAGACTCCTTTTGACCCTATTTTTCAAAATTTTAGGAGGTAATAATTCAAAAGGGGGATAGATGGCAAAGAGACACAATTGACAGGGAAGTAAGTAGATCACGTGGATATATTTGCAGCAAAAGAACAGCATGAAATAACAAATTCCAGACTTAAATGCCTGATAATTTTGCAGGAAATCATTATACAGAGGTGACATATGTACCAACTAATGCACAAAACAACATCAACAACTCGAGATTTACTGTAACCTGTCCAGATTTTGTGGAAAAAATTCTTTTGGTTTTCTATTTTTGTAATAATTAGTTTTAGATCTTCCAAAAAATAAATCTTGATCAGTTATGACATGATCATTTGTAATAAATTTATAAATACTTCTCATTTTGAAGTATGAAGGGTGGAAAATTTGTAAGAAGAAAGATGATCATTCGATGTAAAGTAGTTCATTGAGGTCAAGGGACCTTTTGCAGTAATACAAGACACATTGTTCAGGATTCATGTGCCATATCTATGTGGTGAAGTGCCTCTTCTGTAATATGTTTTCTCTGTTTACATATTGGTTTCTTTCTGAATTATCTTACAGAAGGTTAAAGAACAAAATTTGTTGAAAGATACACTCTGATTCTCACTATGGATAATTTAAATGTTATCCTCTAATATTTAGTGGAAAAATTCTTAATTGCTTTGTTTCTCAATTAATCTTGTCTCTTTTATCCTATTTCATTTCATCCAAATTTACTAGATCCAGTAGTATGCCTACCTTTCCCTGTTTCACTTGAGATTGATATTTCTACAAATTGATCACCCATGCCTCTTTGACTCCATTGCCCAATGGCCCTCCCTTGTTGTTCCAACCAAACAATTTAAAAACCAAACCCTGTACTATCATAAATAGCCTAAAATTACCAGTAAACAAAGATAAATATTATAGAGAGATCCCTCTCTGAGTCTAGGAGGGCTAGATCCTAGACTCCAAAGTGGTTTTGTGATTATGATCTGCAAATATCTTTTAAATGACTATGGTTGAGTTATTATGCATGCGTTTATTAACCAGTTAAGGAGATTAATGAAAGAGGAAGAATATATAAGAAGATATCACAACCACGAGCACATATATAGGACTGAAATGAAGCAATAAGAACAACAAACCATAACAAGAGAAGTGATAACGAATTTCAACAATCTCGCCTACATATTCGGGCCTTTTTTCTTAGTGGGTGAGGCTTCTTTATTTATGTTCAAAGATCAATAAGTACATTTTCGCAGTGCCATAATGATACAATTATGATCTGGTCTTGTTCTCCCAAATATCTATAACCCAATAGAATAAACGACACTCAAAACGGATGACCGGAGCTCCTAGAAATGGCCCATAAAGATGCGCTCCTCAACAACTTCCCTGCATAAAAATGGCTTTGGCTTGGCTTTCTTTAAGCATAACACTTCTCTGAATGTCCTCCCATGGCCTCAAGAAGGCCTAGTTTATATATATATATATGGGGTTGGTTATCATCTTCCAACTTCCCCCCAAGATCTGACCTCAAAAAGAGTCCAGTATCCCCCAAAAATGGGCAAAAATCTCCAATTACAAGCATAAATCCACTACTATATGGTCAAAAACCCACCTGTGTAAAAAAATATTAGAATTAGCCCATAGTTCTAAGCGTGCGCTCTATATTGAGGTCACATGCATTGATGTGGCCAAGCACCAGCCCATAGGGCTGTGGGCTGGCCCCTTATCTCGAAATATAAGGTCACATGTTGTATTTGTATAGGACCGTGCCCCGTACCCTGCGCTAACAACCCAATCAACAAGCCTCGGGTTACATGGAGCCGCCCAAGACCGTGCGTTGGAGGTTTATGTAATGGCACCCACGCCCTATACACCATGGTCACTGGTAACAATGAAATGGTGGGCTAGGGCTTAGCCCTAGCCCCTTTCTACCCTCCTTACCAAACACATATAGTTTAAATTAAATAATGTGACTACGGTGTATCAAGGAACAACGTGGCGCGATGGTAATCCACTCTTCCGCCAAGTCACTAGTCCATAGAGAGGTCTACGGTTTGAATCTTGGGAGACCAAAATATTTTTGCATATACCAAATGAGCCAACCACATGGTGCCACGTGGCAAGCCAAGTCTGAGCCACATGGCACTGTTTAATTTTCCAGAGGACGCGCCACTTGTCAACATGAGATTAGTCCAAATATTCTTCCCATTCATAAACCATACCTTCCACGTGTCTTCTCATTCAACGTCTGTACCTTCCACTTGTCTTCTCGGTCAATGTATGTACCTGCCACGTGTCACGGTATGGTAGGTCCACGTGGCACCTGTACAAGGATGCCACGTGTCACCCTTCCAGTGGTGACATGTGTCACATTCTAGTTGTTCCATGTCAACTGTATAGATACCATTGTTCCTCTGCCATGTGTCACACTACCATGTCATCATGATGATGTCAGCATGACATCATGCTGACGTCAATGTTGACTTTTTTACTGTTGACATGTTTGACTTTTTGCTTGTTTGGAAAAATGATCAGAGTGCAATAACTCTTGCATATAGTGTCTGTTTGAGAAAGTAAATATATGGATAGAATTAGCGCGATGAGTTCGTCGCAATGGAATTGGTTTTGTCTGATTCCGAGAAATTTCATTTTTGAGCCTTTTTGGACCTAGGAAGCCTCTTGGATCTGATTCTGGATCACACCTCCCCACTAAAGGGCCTTTTGGTCCCCAAAAGGTTACTGACCAGTCAGCAAGCTTTGGATAGGCCACCCAGGTTCTCCTCTGTCTCTGAACTCTATCATGTGCACCTGTCTTATCAGGATCAATTGTAACACAATCATGACAATTGACAACACATTGTTAGGCATTTGAACCCTGTCACATTTCACTGAAGCCATTATCATACATGTAGACAAAATTACTAATGATAGCATCAAAAACACAACTAAAAATAAACTGATATAGTTATAATATTTTCACGACATGAGCTTATCTTGAAGTAAACTGTGATTGATTTTCCATTCAATAATCATTTCATGTTCTTGCTTAAGATCGATTACTTCATTTGAAACACTTATTGGTTTGTTTCTTGCTTGCATTGCCTTCTTTAATTGTTCCATTGTTTGAAGTGTTGTATTTCCATTAACATGATGAGAATGAACCACATAATCTTGACCTGCTTTGGTTAATTGATATTGATTCTTTGTCCTGTAGAAGATTGTCTTACGATCATATAAATATGGACTACCTAAGACCATTCCACATTCACTTAATGGCACTACATCACATGTTACCTCGTCCACATACTTAGATGAAATTGAAATTTTGATTGTGCACTTCTTTTTTATGTGCATTTGATGATGATTGCTTATCCATTTAAGTGTGTAAGGCTTATGATGTACTTATGTTTTTAACCCCAATTTCTTAATCAATTCTTCTAAGATTAAATGAGATTGAGATCCACTATCGATTAATGTGTTTATCTTAGTGTGTCGCATGATTACCCTTATATGAAACAAGTTACTTCTACAATCAATGCCTTCACCAATTCTACCTGTCATACCAACCAATGAGACCTTTGATTCATCACCTGAATCTGATCCCAAGTTTGTCAGTTGTTTTGTCGTTGCAATTGTTTGCCTCCCTTTCTTTTCCTTGAACCACTTTGGCCTCTTCTTGGGATGCAACTGCCAACAATGGTCCTCATCATGCCCCTCTTTCTTGCAATGCTTTCAAGAGGGTTTCTCTTCCTTTCTCGCTATTGAACTTGCCTTTTTTCCTATCCACTTCCTCTTGTCCTCTTTCCTTGAATACAATTCCCATGATACACCTGCTTTCCCTGCTTCAATGTATGTCGCTTGAACAGAAACCTCATCAAGGTTAGTGGGTCCAAACATGAATACAATGTTTCTAATATGTGTAGGTAAACCTCCTATATACTTCATAAGGGTTTCCTATGTATGTAAAGGGATATCTAACATCAATGCCATTTTTCTAAAGCCATATGTATACTCTTGCATTGTTTGTCCTTTTCTTAGTTTTAAAGCTTGTCATTCAATTAACGCTTTTTCTTTATAACCCAAAGGATAGAATTGTTTCCTAAGTGTAGAAATGAAACTTTACCATGATGGAAATACATTACCCACTTGTTGTGTTCCGTTTTGCAACTTCCTTTTCCACCAGATGAGAGTTGTACCTACAAGTCTCAAATATGCCAACTTGATTTGTGTGGCCTCATCCTTGATATGTTTCACACTGCATTAAACCTCCATCTGCCTGACCTAATTTTCAAGTCTCTCTACATTAACTTCACCATCATATATGGGCAATTTGAATTTAGCATCAAGTTTTAATAATGACATTTCATTCTTATGTTTAGGAACATGTTTCTTTGCATTGGATTTAGAACTTGAAGAAGAAGGAGAAGAACGAGGTGATGATGGAGGTGAAGAAGGAATTTGAGGAGGATCCTCTCCCCCCTCACTTTTTCCCTTTGAAGATTCACCCAAAACTGGTCTTTTTCGTTCCAAGTAATCCTCGTACAAAACATTCATCATCTCTGACATAGCAAAGAAATTTTTTATAAACTCTTTCTCATCCCGAGAAAGTCTCTCTTCTGATGCCATCTTCTCGGAGTGAGAATCTCTCTTTCTCAATCCAATTAATGGATTCTCTTCAACAAGCTCGCCTTCACCACACTGTATCTTTTCCCTGGTTAACATGAAAAACTCAAATCCAAACGTCAACTAGCTTTGATACCACTTGATCCGAAAAGATCTTTTAAATAATTGTGGTTGAGTCATTATGCATGTGTTTATTAACCAATTAAGCAGCTTAATGAAAGAGGAAGAAGATATGAGAATATATCACAACCATGAACACATATACAGAACTAAAATGAAGCAATAAGAACAACAAACCATAACAAGAGAAGTGATAACGGAGTTTGGCAATCTCGCCTACGTCTTCGGGCCTTTTGTCTTAGTGCATGAGGCTTCTTTATTTCTGTTCAAATCTCAATAAGTAAATTGTAGAAGTGTAATAAGGCTACAAGTATGATATGATCTTGTTTTCCCAAATATCTAGAACCCAACAGAAGAAACGACACTCAAAATGGATGATCGGAGCTCCCAAAAATGGTAAGCAAAGATGCGCTCCTCAACAGATTCCCTGCATAAAAATGGCTTTGGCTTAGATTTGTTTCAGCATAAATCTTCTTTGAATATCCTCCCATGGAATCAAGAAGGCTTGGTTTATATAGATATGGGGTTGGTTATCATCTCCCAGCTTCCCCCAAGATCTGGCCTCAAAAAGAGCCCAATATCCCCCAAAAATGGGCAAAAATCTCCAATTACAGGCATAAAATCCACTACTATATGGTCAAAAACCCACCCATGTAACAAAATATCAGAATTATCCCCTAGAGCTGGGCATGCACTCCAGATTGAGGTCACATGCATTGATGTGGCCAAGCACCAGCCCATAGGGATGTGTGCTAGCCCCTTATCTCGAAATATAAGGTCACATTATGTATTTGTATAGGACCGTGCCCCGTACCCTGCGCTAACAACCCAATCAAAAAGCCTCGAGTTACATGGAGTCACTCGAGACTGCATGCTGGAGGTTTATGTAGTGGCGCCCGTGCCCTATACACTGTGGTCTCCGATAAAAATGAAATTGTGGGTTGGGGCTTAGCCCCAGCCCCTTTCCACCCTCCTTACCAAACACATACACTTTAAATAAAATAATGTGACTATGGTCTATCAAGGAACAATGTGGCGAGATGGTAATCCTCCCTTCCACCAAGTCACTCATCCATAGAGAGGTCTCTAGTTTGAATCTTGGGAAACCAAAACATTTTTGCATATACCAAACGAGCCAACCACAGGGTGCCACATGGCAGCCCAAGTCCGGGTCACGTGGCACCGTTTAATTTTCTAGAGGATGTGCCACTTGTCAACATGAGATTGGTTCAAATCTTCTTCCCAATCAGCAACTGTACCTTCCACTTGTCTTTTCGATCAGCATCCATACCTTCCACATGTCATCGTATGGTAGGGGCACGTGGCACATGTATGAGCGTGCCATGTGTCACCCTTCCAGTGGTTACATGTGTCACATTTTAGCTGGTCCATGTCAATTGTATGGAGCCCAATATGCCTCTGCCATGTGTCATGCTACCACGTCAGCATGATGACATCATGCTGATGTCAGCATTGAATTTTTTGCTGTTGACCTATTTGACTTTTTGCCTGTTTGGAAAAACAACCAGAGTGCAAGAACTCTTGCATACAACGCCCATTTGAGAAAGTAAATATATGGTCAGAATCAACGTGATAAGCCATTTGCAATGGAATTGGTTTCATCTGATTCCGAGAAATTTCATTTTTGAGCCTTTTTGGACCTGGGAAGCCTCCTGGATCCGATTCTGGATCAGATTACCTCTGTCAACTTCTTCCTCAACCTGAGAAATTACAGAGTCCTAACATTAGGGAAGATCAAATATCTTGTAGTAAGTTTAGCTCAGATCCCTATAAAAAGCATTATGAGGGATGTGGTTGTGGCAGATGTTCCTGTGAATTATGGAATTATTTTATCTAGATTTTGGGGAAGAAAATTAGGAGGTACATTACAAATGGAAACTTGCATTCACAATTAGTGATCCCAAAAATCCCAATATTTATCTTGTATATTAAAGAGATCAAGATTTTGGCTGATTTATTTTATCTGTAAATAATGAATCAAAAGTTTGTACAGAAAATGTAAATACTCCTTTTTGTGAAAATGATGATTTTGAAAATGGAATGTGAAAAAATTATTTTGAGGGAGCTTCATCCTGGGAGGGTTCCATAGCTGGTGTTCTTTTTATTTCACCTACTCATAAATCAATTTCATTTTCTTTTTGGTTATAATTTGAAACTGATACTACAAATAATGTGTGTGAATGTGAAGCTCTAGTTTTGGTTTTGGAAACAACTATAAACTTGAAAATTGTGAATCTCATAGTTTATAGAGATGTTGAGTTGATTGTTAAACAAATTAAAAGATTTATCAAGACAAACATCTAAGAATGAGAGCATACATACATTTTGTTTGGGATTTAGTTGAGAATTTATTCTTAAAATTCAATATCCATGCAATTCCTAGATATGAAAATCAATAGTGGAAGCAGGTACATTCAGACCTCCAGATGTTCCAAAGCTCAAATATAAGGTGGAGATGAGGTAAATATCTTCAATTCCTGGTAATTTTAAACATTGGTAGGTATTTGAAGATGATCAAGAAATTAATAAATTTGTAGAATTGGTTGATGAATTTTCTGCAACTCATATTGATCAATAAAATGAGAATGATAATAATTATCTTAATGAAAATTTTCATTTTGTTTCTAAAATGAAAAATATGATTGTTAAACATAAGTCGATGATATTAAGAAACATTAAAATTCCAAAAGGATTAGTACCTCTAGAAAAATTATTTTATAAAGATGATGTTGCTACCAATCATTCTAGTCATCCTCGGATTGAAGAGGTAGAATATTGTAACATTGATACTGATCAAGAACCAAAGAATATAAATTTTCAAAAATTCTACGTACTGACCAAAAAATTAGGTATGTTGATTTATTTAAAGAATTCATTGAATTTTTTTCATGAACATATGAGTACTTAATAACTTATGACACTAGTATAATCCAACATAGGATTCCACTCAAAATGGGATCTAAACGATTTAGAAAAAAATTAAGATAGGTACAGTTTATTCTTCTCCCAATAATTGAAAAGGAATTGAAAAAAATATTAGATGCTAAAATTATAGTTCCTCTTAGATATTCAACTTGGGTTGTAAATTTAGTGTATGTCTGAAAAACAATGGTGAAATTTGATGCAGGAGCATCGCCTTCAAAGTCAACAGTGCACGTGTGGAGGCAGACGAATGACATCTCAACAATGACAGAGTTTCAAATCAAGCATTTAACTCAGAATTTAATTGGTTGTTGAGATATTTTTGTAGACAACATTTTAAAATGTAACTTGTTTGTAAAGTATTGAAGGACTGTAAGAAATTGAAGATATGGAGTGTCGACTCTATCTGGAAATAACTAGTAGTTATTGTAATAGGATAGAGTAGGTAATAGATTTGAATTTGAAATGATAGATTTTAGAACATGACAAGAGAGCTCGTGGAGCCGGTCCTTAGATAGTTTTTCAGTATTGTATTGTAACATATAGACAAGAATAGAGAGATCAATAGAGCATAGTAGAGTAGCAGAAACACTATGTATTTTGTTTTTCATGAATGAATAGAATAGACAGAAGTTGTCCCAAATCCTTGGACTATGTTCATTTCATGTGTGATTGAATGAATGTTATTCTATGTGTATGATTTGTTTCAATTCGTTCATGTATGATTGTTCGAGAGATTAACTGTATGAGTTTGTGACGAAGCTGGTTGAGTTTCAATCGTTTCTCTTCTGATACTATATGCAAGGTGTGCATATCCAACTCAAGGAGTGTGTCGATTGAGTCTCAGATTGACTCAAAGAAGTTCAGAGAGAATCAAAGAAACTCATACCAGGTGCAAGGTGTGCACAACATCAAGAAGCCAACAAGCTTCGAAGGACCAGCGCAGAAGAATGTCAGGTGGGCGAGAAGCATTTTATTTTCAAGAAACTCCTTCGCACTAAGTTATTCAAAATCCTGAGAATGCAAGGTGTGTGTGGGAGGTCAAAATCATTTTAAGGATAGAAGATTAGAAGGGATAGAACTTTTCATGAGTGTTGACGAAATCCTAGAGGCAGATTCGTCGGGAGAACAAAGATTGGGAACCTTTGAAAATGGATAAATCTTACAAGTGGAGAGATATCAGAATCTCAGGAGGAGGAGTGACACTAACCGTCTGATTGGTTGTGGAGAAGAACATGGACCAGTATATCTATGTCTAGGTAGAGGAGGAACAAGCACAGGGAAATCAGATCTCAACCATTAGATCTGAACACATGGACTAACAGTTGTTGGATCCAAAGGAACATGAATGAGTTTTAACTATTTGGAGTTGCACAGAAGAGAGGGTTTTGCAAAGTTGTGAAATCTCGACATCATCAAAACCATCCATCGGAAGGGACGTGTGGTGAATGATCATCATTTCACTGACTCGTGACTCAAAGAAGTCAAAGGGTAAATTCGTGAAGCTTGTGAAACACAAAATCGCAAGAAGATCCCAGTCGTCGATTGAGGAGAGATCTGGACCATTGATTTTCCAAGGAGAATTTCAACATTTCAAGGATCGGGAGAATGAAGGTGAATATTCTTTCGACTCCATCATATGCGAAATCCCAATACGCAAAATCCTGACGAGATCTGGACCGTTAGATCCAGAGGAGTGTGGGTCGTTAGATATCGTGAGCTCATAAAGAGTCAAGTTTGAGACTTGAAACTCCCAAAGTGCGGAGATCCGAAGAGCCGTGAGTCATTGATCTGGGAGGAGACACTTGTCAATAGATCTCGTACTCGGGGTAAAATCCAAAGTGGATTTTTAGTTTGAGAATTGAGATCGTCGAAGTGCGAAGACCCAAAGTCTCGGAATAAGATCTGGACCGTTGGATTCAGAGTAGACGTGGAGAAAATCTCTTAACTCCGAGTAAAATCCCAAAGTAACCCTCGATCGTTGGATCAGGAGGGACATGCGTCAGTGGATCTTAGACTCTGGGTGAAATTCATTGAGAAATAGGGTTTTGAGATTTGAAATCTCAAAAGTCTGAAGCCCCGGAAGAAATCTCGACCATCGATCAAGAAGGATTCGTTGGACCATTGATCGAGGCTAAAAGGTCAAACACCAAGGTGAAGGCAGGGTTGTTGGTTGGAAGGACAGGTGTCTGAAGATTGCTAACTCTGGGAGAGTGAGGTATGAAAGGAATTTGAGTTTGATATTTCAAACTCAGAGAGTCCAAAATTGCAAAGAGAAC
The DNA here is from genome assembly GCA_009831015.1 of Picea engelmannii. NCBI lineage: Eukaryota > Viridiplantae > Streptophyta > Pinopsida > Pinales > Pinaceae > Picea > Picea engelmannii. The sequence goes on along the minus strand of WSFP011521752.1, from coordinate 2,216 downwards.
CTTGATCGTTGATTCAGAGAGAATTGATTTGGTCCATAGATAAGAAGGGAGCAGATCTGAACGTCGATTTGGATGTTATCATCAAGATCGTGAGATCGATGATCCCATGTCATTGTGGGGCCAGAAGTTGCGAGGAGATTAAGGAATCGAAGGCGAGCCACAACTTGAACCATGGTTTCGCCAAGGGGATCCATGGAGGTCATAGGAGCATTGCGGGCCCAAAAGTGGTTTAACTCCAGACCGTTTATGACTGCGGCTGCAATCACGTGGTCATAGCCCCAGGTCATATCAAGTGAGGTCTTATCCGAAAGGTAGCTAACACTGACATTCTGAGTTTTCGCACAGAGTGAAAGGGGAAGGTCACAGGTTGCTGTCAGATCTGCCCTAGGAAGATGAGGGGGCCTGTGTTTTAGATACAGAGGGGGACCTTTAAGGTTCCAGAGAGTCTTTTGACTCGAGAATCGGAGATCCAAGACTGGGAAGTCGTGCGGCCCTACGAGGGAGTAGGGGGGCTGCATCAGGTGGTATCATAGTTGAGATTAAATTATTTTGTAGACAACAGACAAAAGGAGAAAGGAGGAAAGTTAGTATCATTTGTGGTATCAAAGAATTTCCAATTCCTGTTTGTAGGTAACGCAGTGAAAATAATGCCACCCATAAGGTGCAAAGAAAATTCATAAATGGAAGAAGAAATGAGGCTACTTTGAATGAGGTTGGACGCCATGGAAAAAACACAGAGAAGAGCACCAGAAACTAGTGATGTCAGTGAAGCTGAGGGTGAAGCACATGACGTAGAGCATGTTGCACAAGATCGCTTGATAAAAGTTGTTTCAAAGATAGGAGCCAGAGCAAGAATAGAGGTACCTAAAGGTCAAACACCCAGGTGAAGTAAGGGTTGTTGGTCGGAAGGATAGGTGTCTGAAGATCGCTAACTCTAGAAGTGTGAGGTACGAAAGGAAGCTGAGTTTGATATTTTAAACTCCCGGAGTCTGAAACTGTGAAGAGAACCTTGATCGTTGATTCAGAGAGAATTGATTTGGTCCATAGATAAGAAGGGCATAGATCTGAACGTCGATTTGGACGTTATCGTCAAGATTGTGAGATCAACTATCCCATGTTGTTGTCGGGCCATAAGTTGTGAGGAGGTTAAGGACTCGAAGGAGAGCTGCAATTTGAATCGTGGTTTTTCCAAGGGGATGCATGGAGGTCATAGGAGCATTGCGTGCCCAAAAGTGGTTTAACTCCAGACTACTTATGACCGCGGATGCAATCACGTGGTCATAGCCACAGGTCATATCAAGTGATGTTTTATCTGAAAGGGAGCTAACGTTGACATTCTGATTTTTTGCATAGAGTGAAAGGGGAAGGTCACGGGTTGCTATCAGACCTACACCAAGAATCCGAGGGGGGCTGTGTTTTAGATATATAGAAGGACCTTTAATGTTCCAGAGAGTCTTTTGACTCGAGAATCGAAGATCCAAGACCGGGAGGTCACGCAACCCTACGAGGGAGTAGGGGGGTTGCATCAGGTGGTATGAGAGCTGAGATTAAATTTGTTTGCAGACAATAGACAAAAGGAGAAAGGAGGAAAGTTAGTATCATTTGTGGTATCAAATAATTTCCAATTCTTGTTTGTAGGTAATGCAGTGAAAATCATGCCACCCAGAGGGCGAAGAGAAAATGCAGAAATGGAAGAAGAAATTAGGTGACTTTGAATGATGTTGGACACCATGGAAACAACACAGAGAAGAGCACTAGACATTGGTGATGTCAGTGAATCTAAGGGAGAAGAATATGAGGGTGAAGCACCTCACGTAGAGGATGTTGCACAAGATCACTTAATAAAAGTTGTTTCAAATATAGGAGCCAGAGAAAGAATAGAGGTACCTATGTATGAAGGAAATCTAGAAGTTGAAGAATTGTTATATTGGGTACGCGCTATGGATAAATACTTCGATTACGAAGATATCGAAGAAGACAAGATGGTGAAGCATGCAGTGACAAGACTAAAATGCCATGCAACATTATAGTGGGATGAAATGCAAGCTGAGCGCAGGAGAAATGGTAAGCATAAAATTAAAAACTGGGATAGGATGGTAGCTAAGTTGAAAGCTAAATTCATCCCAAAGGATTACCAAATCAATCTTTACAGAAGATTGCAAAACCTGAAACAGAGGGGTTTATCATTGAAAGAGTACATTGAATAATTTTACCGA